>JZKD02S2370007.1:4151-15410 GCA_000966675.3 Picea glauca
ATCGAGTTCAATAACAAATTTGTTGGTTAATAATTTTATGAAGGGGATATGCCTTGAAATGTGGTTATACAACCATGTCAAATTATGTAAGAGTTAGTAGCAAGGTATAAATTTGGATGCCAATCCTACCAATCACTTATTTTTTTAAGATAGGTTTATTTTCAAGATTTCTCTTACTAGTTACATGATGTTTTATTCTAATTTTAAGGATGGATTTTTTAAAAAAATGTAGAAACCTTGGCAAATCTTACTAATCCTTCATATGCCAACTATAAATGTTTAGCGATATTTTTGTAAAAATATTCAAATTTATAAGAATTTTATATAGTTTTTATAAAATTTTGGCGATTTTTAAGGTAAAATAATTTCATCCTATAGAATTTGGGCAATAATTTTTAAAATAGCGAATCTCGTTTTTGGAAAACCCATGAAAAATTAGCCCATGAGCGAAATTTAGCCCCTAAAATCATCCATGAATCCTACCAATCACTTATTTTTTTAAGATAGGTTTCTTTTTAATATTTCTCTTACTAATTACATGATGATTTATTCTAATTTTTATCCCTCATTTAAATATAATATATTATATGTGTTTTATTATCTTATCAACCACAAATGTTTGTGGTCTTCAGGGCCCGAACTTAGAGTTGTCATATGAGCTCTGGAACCTTTGTCTTTTTTTATCATAGCAACTTATAAAATAAGATAAATTGTGAATTACTAGATTCATTTAAAAACGACAGAGTGTGTGTGTATATATATATATATGGTATAAATTAGTTGTTGTGTTATATATATAAAAGGGAAAATTAGAGGAAACTTAGACACTTTCCCACATTAACCTTCAATGATACACAGTTTACATCAAACATAGTGAGAGATTTTGTATGAAGTTAGCTCACTAGAAAGTATGGATATTTGAGTTTTATTAAGGAAAATAGCCTAATTGCATTCTTAACTAGTCTATCTACTTTTATAGAGAGTTACATATAACATATGCTAAATGTAATACATATAACATATGTTATTAATGTTGTATTGTGTGTTAGATTAATGTGTCTCTAGATATTTCTTTACATGGTATGAGAGTCTATCTCGGCTTCACTTCCCTCTTCACTTTCAGGGAAGAAGAGTTAATCCATACCATAATTTATAGACCATAAATTCGTTATAGCTATATGTTCATATTAATATACATTAATATTAATATTTGTGTCTTAGATTAATCTGTCATATTTCTTTACATGTATGAGAGCCGATATGGGCTTCAATTTCACTTTCTTGGGATAGCCTCGGACTCTAGATATATACGTTGATCAATCCATCCTAACACGGTAACTTTTGAGCTTCATGAAGATTCCTTTGTGATTACTCTCGTTAGGAGTGTCGGATCAAATGATTTGTATTAAATGCTCAATTATTTGCATCAAATGATTTGAAGAACAAACATAGAATATTAAATGGAGTGTGGGTGGGGCTTGAAGTATAAAGGCTCACTTGGGCCTTGAAATATGAAAGATCACTTGAAGTTGATGTTTTCTTTTGGGGTGGGTATTGTCATCTTGTTATCATGGATGTACAGGGCATGAGAATGGGACGGAGAGTTGGAGGATAATGGCAGTGAAATCATCACTTATATCATGGACTTACACCACATGGAAATGGGAATGGGAGGGTTTAAGACCAAGGGAGGGGAATGAGAGTGGGAGAGTTGGATGTGTTCCATTTTCTTGGAAAATACACTATTGCAGGAAATAATAATGAGATTGATGGTGATATTGTGGCTCAATATTGATGATGATATTGAGGAGAATATTATTACCCTACCATCCAAGTTATCTTCTGTAAATAATTGAAACTTAGTCTGGTAAACCACCAAACTCATTAAATCTCATCATCAATCTCATTATTATTTCCTTCAATAATGTGGTCTCCAACAAAATGGAACGTATCCAACTCTCCCTCTCCCACTCCCATTCCCATCCCTCCCATTCCTTTTTTTGGGTTCTGAAACCCTCCCATACCCATGCCCTATAAGCCCATGATATTAATGATCATTTCATTGCCATGATCCTCCAATTATCCCATTCCATTTCCCATTACTGTCCCTTGGTATTCAAACCCTCCCATTGACATGCCATGTACGTCCATGATAATAATATCAAAAATTATCCATCCTTCTATCATTTAATATTGTACTATTTTTTTTCAAACCATTTAGTGAAAATCATTTAGCATTTAATATGAATTATTTGATCCTACACTCCTAACTAGAGTAATCCAAAGCGCATCATCGTTATCCATAAAGAGATGAGTAGTTAAGTTAGGATAGATTGATAGGCATGGGCTTACCATAAAATCATCGGATAATCATGCAGTATGAGAGGAGACTTTAAAAATCCACTCATCCTACTCATGATTGATTGAAGAATTGATGCAGGAGCATCAGCAACTAAGCAAGCGAGCCAGCACATCAAGCGGAGATCAGCTGGATAAACAAACCGAGAATTTTGAAAAGTGCTTTGGGATTGTAGCGCAAATTTTAAATGATCTTTTATGAAGGAGCGCCTTTTGTATGATGTAACAGACCTCGAGCCATACGCTCTTGTCTGAAGTAGATAGGAGGCATTTAATCTAGTAAATGCAGGTAGATAGATGTTTTAAGTCTAGATTAGACAGTTTTAGAGTCTGAGAGGGAAAACGGATATAGACACCCTCATTTTATCATTGTAACAGAGAGAATCATTCAGGAATAGAGGAGCAAGCAGAGAACTGTGTAGAGAACATCCATGTATAAATATTGAATTAATAGAAGGAAGCTTTGATTCAAATACATGGCTATGTGTCTATTCTCTGTGTATTGTGTTTGTGCTCATGAATGTTTGTTTTCTGGTTATGCATTTTCTTTGTATATGTTGTGTATGTGATTTCATGTTTTGACTGAAGTCTGAAGAAAAAGATAGAATGAGTTTCAATTGTTTCTCTATTTGAGCCAGGAGATTCCTTCAATGAGTGCAGTTGAATTCATCCGCAAGGAGTGCGTTGATGAAGGCTCGGTAGCTTAAATTTTGTCCTCATTCGCCCATAAGTTGCTTTGGGTTGTTGAAGTCGTGCAAGGAAGGTACAGGTTGAAGAAAGAAGTCTCAGTTGTAAACCTGAACAAAGGAAATCAAAGACTGTTGCTGCAGGAGTTGCGCAGAGTCTGAAGTATTCAAGACTCGAGGTGGTTGAATATCAAGTGCAAGGGGTGCGCACAGGTTCTTTGAAGAATCAGAGTGGATAAGCTCAGGAGGGATAGTTCCTTCGTGGTATTGTGGGAAAAGAGCCCAGGAGGCTTGGTTGAGAAAAGTTCGAGCAGGAGATGCAAGTGAAAGCATTCGAGGATAAAGTTTTAAGGAAGGAGCTTTAGTCTTCCAGAGAAATCCTCGATGAGGAGGAATCGACGGTCGGGATTCGTCGAAGAAAACGACGGAGTTCAGACAACTGTCAGATCTCAGGAAAGTTGCACAGGGTTTAGGCCCTGGCAAACAGATGAGGAGTCCCGGAGGAGGTCATCGGGATATCAAGGTCATCGGGGTTTTGTTAACGTAGAGAATCAGGACCTTGTGGTTCTCGAAATCCGTAGGAAGGACCTCAGCCATTGATCTAAACAGAACATGTGTCAGACATCAAGGCAGGAGTTGGGATTTAGTTATCAGGGATTTCAGGAGTGTGAAGTCGCCGCATGTTAAAATCGTGATCCGCGATTTCTCGACAGAGTTAAGGCCTGTAGTGGGGTACAGGTGTCGGAGGGCCAAGCCTTGTCATGAGCATGGGACAGGTGGCGTCGCATTTGGGGATCGACACTTGGAGAGGACTGTGAAATTGTGCAACAAGAATCGTGAATTCCCGATACGCGATTTCCCAATCGCTACAGGAGTGTGGGGTCCAGGCGTCAGTATAGAGGATAGGTATCATCGGAGATCGGGAATCAGAGATTCATGAGGTGAGTAACTTGTGACAGTGTGAACACCAATTTCCCGACGGGAAAATTCCCAACAGAAGCGAGGGACACGTGGGTGAATATTTCATCAGATTTCGGGGAAGGAAAAAACCCGAACCTGTGAGTCCAGGACTCGCGATCACGCGAGGCCCGATTTCCCAATAGGGCACAGGGAATCATAAAGAGCATTATGTGGGTGTCGAGAACTCCCAATAAGGGGGTTTGAAGAGCATTTCATCTCTTCGGGCCTAAGGAAGAGAGGGTCCTGACGGAGCGGACGTGTCCTGGGTGGCCATTTGCACCAAGTGGTATCAGAGCAAGGAATTATCTCTGTTTTCTGTAGCAGAGGAGAAAAGAGAAGATTTCACCATGCCGCCAAGAAGAGAAAGGCAGTCGCCTGATCCAGAGGACAGGGATGTGCGAAGAAGAGGTAGGTCGGCAGGGAATCTAGAGATGGAGAGACAGATACGCGATCTCAGAGCGAGATTGGAAGACATGGAAGCAACGCAGAGACGCATAGCCAATGCTGGAGACTTAAGCAACTCTGAGGGAAAAGCTGAAGCTGAACAACAAGGAGAAGTTGCAGCCGAGGATGCAGCAAATGAGCGGTTAATTAAGGCTATCGCTCAGATGAATTCAAAGACAAAAATGGACATTCCAGTCTATGAGGGAAGTTTGGATGCAGAAGAGCTTCTGGATTGGATTCGAGCTCTTGATACTTACTTCGATTATGAAGACATCGAAGAAGATAATAATATTAGGCATGTTGTTACCAAACTGAAAGGACACGCAGCATTATGGTGGGACGAGCTTCAAGCAGATAGACGTTCCAAAGGCAAGCAAAAGATCAAAAGATGGGATCGAATGATTGCCAAGATGAAGAAAAAATTCATCCCAATGGATTATCAGATCACATTGTTCAGGAGAATGCAGAACCTGAGATAGAAGTTGATGACGGTAAAGGAGTATACCGAAGAATTTTACAAGCTCAATATGAAAGCAGGTCATCGGGAGAGCGATGATGAAAAAGTTGTCAGATATATGAATGGCTTAAGATACGATATATAGGATGAGATGAGTATGACAACCTTCGGAATGGTTGAGGATGCGTATCAGATGGCGCTAAAGGCAGAAGAAAATATAAGCCGTAATCTCGCACAGCGAGGCAGGGGTAGGAGCCAGTCGAGAGGTAAGTCAGTTGCCCAAGACAGGTTCCAGAAGTCTAAAGATGACTGGAAGAAGCCTCAGACCAGAATGGAAGGAGGGGGAAGTTCTCAACGAGGCCAGCATGTTGAACAACAAAGGAAACGGGTAGAACAGAGCGAAGGATACGCTGATAATAACACTTTTCCTCGTACCAGAGGTAGAGGAAGAGGCTGAGGAGGAATCATCACATGCTACACATGTGGGAAGAATGGGCACAAGGTAGTTGATTTTCCAGATAGGAAGACATATAAAGGAGAAGCTCACATCGTCGAAGCATAGAGGCGAGCTGCTGAAGCAGAAGACGCAGAAGACGGAAGGTATTTGATGATGCGAATAGTTCTTTTAACACCTGAGAAGGAGGTGGAGGACACAACTCAGAGAAGAAGATTGTTCAGAACTGCATGCAAGACCAAGGACAGGAAATGTAAGGTCATTGTGGACAGCGAAAGCACCGACAATCTCGTTTCAACCGAGATGGTGGAGAAACTAGAGTTGGAAATGACTGACCACTCGAGTCCATATAAAGTATCATGGCTACAGAAGGGACATCAGGTGAGTATCACTAAACAATCCTTAGTGGACATCAAGATAGGAGGATATAATGATAAAATTCTCTGTGATGTTATTCCTATGGATGTATGTCATTTATTTCTAGGCAGACCATGGCAATATGATAGAAACGTAATTCATGATGGGAAGATGAATACGTATACTTTAGAGAAGAATGGGAGAACACACATGTTACTTCCGATAAAAGACAAGGAGGTGAAACCGGAAGTGAACAACAGGATAATTCTCATGAGTGGAAAGGAACTTCTGGCAGAAGTAGAGAAGAAGGAATATCCACAATTCTTTTTGGTCAGGAAACTGAGAGTTGTTTTGACCAGCACAAGAGTGGATGATCTGCCGACAGAAATTCAGGAACTATTGGAAGATTTCGTTGATATAGTGGTGGACGAATTACCTCATTCATTGCCGCCGATGAGGAGCATAAGTCATCATATAGACCTCATACCAGGAGCCAATTTTCCGAATAAGGCCACGTACAGGTTGACGCCGCAGGAGAATGAGGAAGTCAAAAGGCAGGTATAGGAACTATTGGATAAAGGACTGGTCAGGGAGAGTCTAAGTCTGTGTGTCATTCCAACGGTACTAAGTCCAAAGAAGGATGGAGGTTGGAGAATGTGCACTGATTCCAGAGCCATCAACAAGATAACCATCAGGTACAGGTTTCCATTTCCATGGATGGATGACTTGATGGACTGCTTGAGTGGAGCAAATTTTTTTTCAAAGGTTGATTTGAAAAGTGGATACCATCAGATTCGCATGAGGGAAGGCGACGAGTGGAAGACAGCCTTCAAAACCAATGAAGGGTTGTATGAATGGCTAGTCATGTCGTTTGGTTTAACGAATGCATCGAGTACATTCATGAGGCTGATGAATGAAGTGTTGAAGGAGTTCATTGGTAAGTTTGTCATTGTTTATTTAGATGACATATTGATTTTCAACGAAACAAAAGAAGAGCATCTGAAGCATTTAGCTGCAGTAATGAGGAAGCTATAGCAAGAGAAGCTGTTGGTCAATGTGAGGAAGTCTTCATTTATGAAGAGAGGACTCATTTATTTGGGGTTCATCATTTCGGCGAATGAATTGAAGATGGATCCAAGTAAAGTGGAGGTGATAAAAAAATGGCCATCACCAAGAAATATTTTCGAGGTGAGAATTTTCCATGGTTTGGCAAGTTTCTACCGAAAATTCATCAGGAATTTTAGTGGAATTAGTGCAGCAATGATGGACACAGTCAAGAAGAGACATAAGTCTTTTCATTGGACTGAAGAGGCAGAGAAGAGCTTCAAGCTGTTGAAGCGAAAGATCACCGAACAGCCAGTTTTGGTGTTGCCGGATTTTTCGAAAGTTTTCTAGGTGAAATGTGATGCAAGTGGCTTTGCCATAGGAGCGGTCTTGAGTGAGGAGGATAGACCAATTGCATACTTCAGCGAGAATATGGATGAGGCCAAGGTGAAGTATTCAACGTATGATAACGAATTTTAAGTTGTCATACAGGCGTTGAAGAAGTGGAGGCATTATTTGATGCCGAAAGAATTCGTTCTATATAGTGATAATCATGCATTACAGTTTGTGACTCAGCAGGAGAAGTTGAATCAGAAACATGCAAAATGTGTAGATTATATGCAGAATTTCACGTTTGTAATTAAACACATTTCAGGGACTGCTAACAAAGTGGTTGATGCTTTGAGCAGGAAGTGTTTGTTGTTGTAGGAGTTCAGAGTCAAGACATTGGGTTTTGAAAATCTTAAAGACATGTATGCAGGTGTTGTTGATTTTGCAGAGGCATACGAGGCAGTTGAGAATCCATTTCTCAGAGACAGAATCCCGTGCATGGATTACATTATCCAAAATGGACTGTTGTTCAGAGGAAATCAGTTATGCATTTCGAATTGCTCCATGAGGGAGAACCTGCTAAAAGAAAAGCACAGTGGCGGATTAGCAGTGCATTTTGGCCACGATAAGATGTTTGCAAAGCTGAGCGAAGCATACTTCTGGCTGAAGATGCAAACAGATGTCAAGAAGTTTGTTGATGGGTGCAGAATATGCCAACATTCAAAGGGTGGAAAGCAAAATGCGGGATTCTATCAATCGTTACCCATACCTAAGAGGTAGTGGGACGAAATCAACATGGATTTTGTATTGGGATTGCCTAGGATGCAAAGAGGACATGATTCAATCTTTGTAGTGGTTGACAGGTTTTCCAAAATGGCACATTTCATTCCATGCAAGAAGACCAGTGATGCGACTCATATCACAAACTTGTTCTTCAAGGAGATTATTAGACTTCATGGTTTACCTAGAAGCATTGTATCGGATAGGGATACAAAGTTCATTGGACATTTCTGGAGGACACTCTGGAAGAAAATGAGAACTAACTTGATGTTTAATTCTACCTATCATCCACAGACTGATGGGCAAACAGAGGTTGTAAATCGAATTTTGGGAGCCTTACTCAGAAGTATGGTGACAGAGCACCACAACAACTGAGATAATGTGTTGCCACAGGCAGAATTTTCTTACAACGATTCAGTGAACAGAAGCACAGGTAAAAGTCCATTTGAAATCATATATGGTAGATAGCCAAGAGAAGTATCTGAGCTGAGGTATTCAGAGCAGATAATAACCAAAAGCGCAAGCGCTGAAGAATTCGCAGAGGCGATGGAAGAACTTCACAGCAGGGTGAAGCAGCGATTGCTGGAGTCAAATCAGGAATATAAGCGTAGAGCGGATCAGCATCGAAGACAACTTCAATTCAAAGTTGGTGATCTAGTTCTGGCACATCTGAGGAAGGAAAGGTTCCCAAGGGGAACATACAACAAACTGAAGATGAAGAAAATTGGGCCATGCAGAGTCCTAAAGAAATTGGGAGAGAACGCATATAAGATTGAGTTGTTGGATGACATTGGAATATCTCCGACATTCAATGTCTCAGACTTATATCCATATAAGGTTGAAGAAGCAGGAGCTGAAAGTGATGGACAGCCAGGAATCCAGTGGCAGAAGCATATGTCGATTCAAGGGAAGCCACAGATGGAATATATACTTGACAAGAGAGTCAGCAAAAGAACCAGACGTAAGCAATACTTCGAGTATCTGGTGAAATGGAAGAATCATCCAGTGGAAGATGCCAGCTGGGAGACAGAAGCAGTTATCCAAAAGCATGGACAGACCGTGAAGGAGCTCATGGATAGTAGCCCATGAAATTTTTCAAGCCGAGGAGTATGATGCAGGAGCATCGCTAACTCAGCAAGCGAGCCAGCACATCAAGCGGAGATCAGCTAGATAAACAAACCCAAAATTTTGAAAAGTGCATTGGGATTGTAGCACAAGTTTTAAATGATCTTTTATGAAGGAGCGCCTTTTGTATGATGTAACAGACCTCGAGCCATACGCTCTTGTCTGAAGTAGATAGGAGGCATTTAATCTAGTTAATGCAGGTAGATAGATGTTTTAAGTCTAGATTAGACAGTTTTAGAGTCTGAGAGGGAAAACAGATATAGACACCCTCATTGTATCATTGTAACAGAGAGCAGCATTCAGGAATAGAGGAGCAAGCAGAGAATTGTGTAGAGAACATCCATGTATAAATATTGAATTAATAGAAGGAAGCTTTGATTCAAATACATGGTTATGTGTCTATTCTCTGTGTATTGTGTTTGTGCTCATGAATGTTTGTTTTCTGGTTATGCGTTTTCTTTGTATATGTTGTGTATGTGATTTCATGTTTTGACTGAAGTCTGAAAAAAAAGATAGAATGAGTTTCAATTGTTTCTCTATTTGAGCCAAGAGATTCCTATAATGAGTGCAGTTGAATTCATCCACAAGGAGTGCATTGATGAAGGCTCAGTAGCTTAAATTTTGTCCTCATTCACCCAGAAGTTTCTTTGGGTTGTTGAAGTCGTGCAAGGAAGGTGCAGGATGAAGAAAGAAGTCTCAGTTGTAAACCTGAACAAAGGAAATCAAAGACTGTTGTTGTAGGAGTTGCACAGAGTATGAAGTATTCAACACTCAAGGTGTTTGAATATCAAGCGCAAGGGGTGCGCGCAGGTTCTCTAAAGAATCAGAGTGGATAAGCTCAGGAGGGATAGTTCCTTCGTGGTATAGTGGGAAAAGAGCCCAGGAGGCTTGGTTGAGAAAATTTCGAGTAGGAGATGCAAGTGCAAGCGTTCGAGGATAAATTTCTAAGGAAGGAGCTTTAGTCTTCCGGAGAAATCCTCGAGGAGGAGGAATCGACGGTCAAGATTCGTCGAAGAAAACGACGGAGTTCAGACAACCGTCAGATCTCAGGAAAGTTTCACAGGGTTTAGGCCCCAGCAAACAGATGAGGAGTCCCGGAGGAGGTCATCGGGATATCAAGGTCATCGGGGTTTTGTTAACGCAGAGAATCGGGACCTTGTGGTTCTCAAAATCCCGAGGAAGGACCTCAGTCGTTGATCTAAACAGAACATGTGTCAGACATCAAGGCAGGAGTCGGGATTTAGTTATCGGGGATTTCAGGAGTGTGAAGTCGTCGCATGTTGAAATCACGATCCGCGATTTTCTGACAGAGTTAAGGCCTGTAGTGGGGGACAGGTGTCGGAGGGCCAAGCCTTGCCGTGAGCAGGGGACAGGTGGCGTCGTATTCAGGGATCGGCACTTGGAGAGGACTATGAAATTGTGCAACAGGAATCGCGAATTCCCGATACGCAATTTCTAGATCGCTACAGGAGTGTGGGGTCCAGGCATCAGTACAGAGGACAGGTGTCATCGAAGATCGGGAATCAGAGATTCATGAGGTGAGTAACTTGTGACAGTGTGAACACCGATTTCCCGACGGGAAAATTCCCGACAGAAGCGAGGGACACGTGGGTGAATATTTCATCGGATTTCGGGGAAGGAGAAAACCCGAACCTGTGAGTCCAGGACTCGCGATCACGCGAGGCCTGATTTCCCGATAGGGCATGGGGAATCATATAGAGCATTTTCGGGTGTCGAGAACTCCCAATAAGGGGGTTTGAAGAGCATTTCAGCTCTTCGGGCCTAAGGAAGAGAGGGTCCTGAGGGAGCGGACGTGTCCTGGGTGGTCGTTTGAACCAAGCATGTTATAAAATGTAGCTGTAGTCCTCACTTTCCTCATGAGACGGTTGATCCATGTAGTCCATAGATCAATGTACCTCTCATTGTACATAATGCCGATCAAATCAAGCTTTGTGGTTGATAAGATAATAGTGATGATATTTGTTTGGTTGATAAGATAATAGTGATGATATTTGTGGTTGTTCCGGGGCCAAACTTTCCTTATAAATTTATCAAATTAATAATTCAATCAATGAATGATTTGAAATTGAGGAGTGTTTTGTATATACATATTCTATAGTTTTTCTGATACCTGGAAGAGTTTAACAAGGTCATCCTTAACCAAAAAGATAAATAACATTAAAAAAATAGAAGTATTCATTATTGGCACTATTTTGTCATTAATAACTACAATCTATGACAAAGATCAATATGCACTTACACAT
>JZKD02S2370007.1:35600-54530 GCA_000966675.3 Picea glauca
AATTATCTCTTTTTCAAGGCGTTGAGTACTTTTTCTGAGGTTTTTCTATGCTATATTGATATTTGGTTCTTAACAGGCAGCAACCGTGAAACTGAATCTAGCATCAGGGGGACAAATAGACGAGGGTAAATTGTGCCAGAGGCGTGACAAAATGGGTAAACACAGAGATCAAAAAGGTGTATGGTCTGTAGGATACTCGGGTTTATGGATAATGTCGTTGACGTCAGGAAGTGAAAAATGCCCCAACCAAGGGAGACAAGGTTTTCTTTGCTGGGAAAAATGAAGGTTGCTAAAGGAGACAACAGAAAGCTATGTAAATGCGGGAAAAGGGTTTGTGCAATTACCAAAAGAATAAAAAATAAGTTGGGATAACTGTGCAGATACAAAAATGGGTGCCCCAGTGTAAGATGGCTTGGCCTAATGATGGTGCAAGTTTCTTGGAAAATAAGTGGAGGGTGAGGGCCCCATAGGCGAGTTTCTGTATCAGGGAAATGTATGGAGGACAATCTGCAGATGGGAAAAATGACGATGGATTAAGTGGATGGTTAATGATACTATGGAGGTGCAGTCAAAATAGAACCATGATGAAGTAACTGAGGAGTCCATTGGGTAGGCTAGCAAAAATGAGGAGAAGGAGTATGTGGCTAGTTCTCAGTGATGTGTAAGACTATCGAGACTCCCATCTCTAAAGGGTGAAAACAACATGAGTGTCAAAGTGATAAGGGGGACTATGAATGGGACAAATCATGTGGGGGAGATTTCTACTGAGTGACAGTACCAGAATGTAGTGGAGGTAATAGTATTGCAGAGCTGGATATGGGGATCCTAGTGATAAAGATTAGAGGGTGTGACTGGGAGATGCATTTTGATATTCAAAGGGAATGAATATATGCCAGTGTCTATAATATACTTGAAGGGGTTGCATTGGTTTTTCAGGACCAAGTACCTACACACATGAAAACCAAATACTCGACGTGAACAATATCTGAAAATAAAGAAAATATAATAGCTATTTGATAATTTTGAATATGAGCATGTATACCTGAGTGTGTCATGGAAAGATGCTCTACCGGGGAAAAGTGAAAATGATTACCCGAATAAAATGACTGTGTAAGTGGCCAAAAATGGTTCAGAAAACAGAGCTTATGGGCTCCTGTACCAAAAAATGAAAGTGGGAAAAAGGGATTAGATATGGATGGTGGGCCCATAATGCCCTCCCAGTTGCACCGACTCTAGGGGTGATTGGGCGGTAGTTTGGTGGGAGGACATGGACCTCCCCTTTTCTCAAGGATCGATGAAGAAATATAATGAATTACATTCATGGGAGCATTGGTATGGAGTGTATGAGGAGGCTCAGATGGATATGTGTGGCGTTCCGCAACTAATGTGTGGTAGACATATGGGATAGATGGGAAACGATGAGTGTAATGGCCATATTCTGCGCATATGGCACATGAAAAATTGGTTCGTATCTTTTGTTTGCGTGTGGTTGATGACTCCGTAGTAGAGGGGGGCATAGTTGGTGGAGTGGAAAGTAAAAGGGATGCTTGAGGAAGCTGGATAAAACTACGTAGCTTGGGAAGAGAAGGACATTTGTGAGTGGGGTGTGTCCTTTTCTTTCACATAAAGTGCAAGGGAGTTGAACTCAAGGAGGTAGTGGAGCAGTGGGCTCTTTCTTCTTCCATCTGCCCCCAGTCGTAGCAGTGGTGCTGGCGATTGGGGGTGAGGGTGGCATGGTCGGAGTTAGTACTGGGGTCTGGATTAGGATTCCCTCTAAATGAGGGAGGAATGGTTGAGGAACCATCCCAGATGGATGTAGATACCATACAGGGATGGAGAGTACCATGTTCGGAAGGGTAAGCATTGTGGCTACCTGGAATGCTTCGACTCCAGGTGGTGGGTAAAAAAAGGGAATTTGGGTAATGGCTTGGGGGACTATCTCCCAAACCAGGATTTTCCTCTGGAGGGGGGGAAGATCCATGAGAATTGGTGTTGTGGCGCTCTCAGGGAACTCCTGAGCTAATATTTCTTCAACTGGTGGAACTTTGATATGGGGAGGGGACTCAATGATAGGAGTCTTTTCTCCAATGTCTGTTCCTTTAGAGGAAACTACACACACTTGTGCTGAAAAATATGGGTTTAGGAGTGGTGGCGCTCCCTGATAAATTCCCAACATGGATGGGTCTTGGAATAATCTAGGGCCAATTGTGACAACTGGAAAATCATTCGAGCTAACACCGACAAGGGGGAGAATGTTATCGATGTTGGCAGAGTGGTTAGGCTCGTAATGTGTAAGATGGTCGATGGTGACGATCTTCCCATTATGGGGGAACATCGTCGTACGAAACAAAGAAGAGGCGACCGCCTTCATAGCATACATGTAGTTCGTCCGAACAAGATATTGTAATCAAGATGGGCATTGATAACTTCAATGTCAATGAGGATGGTTTTGCCCCCAAGTTCTATGGGGACATTATGACAAAGCCCTGCAGAAGATGTTGGTCAATCGTCGTAAGCTCGAAGGGTGATGGCAGAGGGTATTAGCTGGAGGGAGCTAGTTTTCTACCATACATGTTTATACATGATGCATGTGGATGCACCTTCATCGATGATACACCGATAAACTGTGGTGTTCCAGATCTTAAATAGTATCTGGAAGGCTACTTGGGCGGGAAGACGTGGTTCTCTGCTATCAAAATCAAATGTGATTAGCTGCGTGTCAGCTGGGTCAACTGCCCTCAAGGCAGAAAGCAAGGATTTTCGTTGTGATGGATAGGTTTGGAGGAATTCAAACACAGACATGGCTGCAGGAGACTAGGCTAAGTCATCAACCAGACTATAATTATAAGCAACCCTAGCATGGGGGTTATGCACATTCCACTGTAAAGGCATATGTGGTATGTGAGGAATGGGTTTCGCGTTAGGACGTGGAATCATCAATGGTTGTCCTGTAGTAGCTGGCAGTGTTTCTGAGGTGGTTGGGGTAGATTCGGGAGGCATACCATATTGATGGTTGTGGGTTTGCAGAAGAATTTCTTTGCTGGTGAGGAGAACACTACGATCAATTGAATTCCCAGGTTGAGTGGCGCTCGGGTTTGGATATTGCCCCATTTGTGGTGGGATAGGGTTGATCACTTGTTAAGTGTTCATCATACCTTGGTATGGTATGGGGTTTTTCAAAACAACTGGAGGTGGTGGTTGAAAATACTGTTGTGGGAACTGCTGAAGGGTAGATGGCATCAGAGGGGCCTGTGAGTTCATGGATGCCCTCATCCGTTGGAGATCAGGAATTTGGGGGAAATGATGATTATAATGTCCATACTCACCACATATAGCGAAAGGGAAGTTAGTTTTAATATTGTTGTGCTTCCCTTGTCGTGGTTGATTGTTATTGGTGCCCCCTTGGGGGTCTTGGTATTGGTTGCCCCCAGTGGGATGGTTGTGGGGGTCATTCCCTCTTGGTCCTGGGTTGTCATTGGTTCAGTTTTTTCCTTTCTTTTTATGAGTCGGATTGGCCATATTCAATTGTTCAAATGTATGAACCTGTTGAATGGGAAAGGGTTGAACAAAGTTGACGCCGACATGTGGTTGTCCCAGTGGAGGATTAACCAGCCGGGGAGGACCAGGAAGTGGGAAATATGAATTGTTCTGTGGATAAAATCCATATGGAGTATCGGAAGTAGAGGTAATTCCACTACTTCTAGGGTTATATCCATGGGTTGGGGGTAGACTCGTATTGGATTGAGAGACTAGATATGGCATGGGTACCGGTGGGGGTGCCCCCAATGATTGAGGGGGAACAACAGGATATGACTGTTGGTAAAGGGGAGGGGGGTAATAAGATGGACCTCCATATATAGGTGGATATTGGGGTGTACCATACATAGGTTGTGGCCAGATGTACGGATTGTGGTGTTTCGTGGTACCAATCAATCCATCCGTTGAGTGAGACATCCTAGGTTTGTCCTGGTAGAATGGTACAGGTCTCGAGGCATTAGGTAGTACTGTATATAAGTATCCTAACTGTGCATAAATGAGGTGATACTGTTGAGCCTTGCTGATGGCTTCCTCTTTAGTTTGGGGGAAGTTGGAGGCCACATATTTGGCAAGGAGGGAGACAAATGATATGAGAAACCAATCAAGGCATTGTTGCTTGGTGATTTCGGCTTTGCATAAACTACGTCGTCTACACCATTCGTGAATGTGGTCAGCGATATGTGTGGCTGAGGTTTGTTTAAAATTGGAGATTAGTTCAAGACCAATGTTATGACGGATTGGTAGTTGAAAGAAGGTCAAAAATGCTTTGGCCAACGATTCAAAGGTCACATGAGACCCATATTTTTCTTCTACATACCACTTGGTTGATGGGCCAGTGAGGGTGCGTTGAAATAACCTTAATCGGATGGACTTGTCCATGATGTTGTTTGAGGAACACCATAAATGAAAGGTCATGATATGGTTGGCGGGGTCATCTCCCGCTTTTCCTTCAAACTTGGGGATGTCTGAAGGGAGTTTGGTGGGCATTGTAGGCCATGTAGGGTCATGCAATATAAGATCATTGGTGAGCTTTGTTAGATCCGGTATGTTAAGGGAGGCCAAATATGGAATTTGGGGTGGTGGTGGGGGATTAATTCCTGTTATGATAGGAATGTTTTGTGTCCCTGACCCCTGAGGAGGGTTGGTCCCAGCCATAGTGTGAGTGGTTTGTATACCTGACCTGTAGGGGGGGTTAGGTGGGGTTATACTTCCCCCCTTGGGAAGGAGTTTTCCCCCCACTTCTGTGTAAAGGAGAGAGAGTGGATGGTGGACCTTGGGAAGTGAACCCAAGTAAAGTGGAACCACGCAAAGTTGATCCCAAGACAGTAGCACTCACAGGGGTGTGAGAAGGGGGAATTGATGAGTTGGCAAGACTAGGAACTCCTCCTAGGATAGGAGGGAGATTTAGAAAACATTTGGAACGACATGGATTCTGTGGGTACCCTATGATGTCCGACCAACTAAGTGGATGTGTGAAAATAGTGATGAGAGAAAATAAAGGGACATGAGTCTTGGTTTATAATTTTTGGACCTTCACAATATAATTCACAATTGCATGTAATCACAAGAGCATCATACATAAATCAATTGATACAAAAGCATATATGTGGGTAGGTGGATTTTGTCCACGTGGGAGAACAAAAGAAAACAAATGCTCGTGTCCTAAAAGACGTAACGTCCTTCCTCTCAAATATCACTGGACCTTCCAATAACACTCGATAGTGGGGTCTGAAGCCATCGAAAGATGAACTAGTGAAGGATGAAGTAATTAGTTATAATGAGGGGTAAAGGGGGCATATCCCGAAAGAGATGGCGATATTTCCCAATAGCTACACAAAATCCGATCAAGGTGCAATTGTAGCCCACAATTGCCACCTGGGTAGATGTCCTAAAATTTGGTCACTAGGTACCTTGGTCAAAGTGCGACATTTAGATTTTCAGCCTAAAAAATGGGTCACGGGCTAGATCCCATCCAAGAGGTGGGTGCCTCAAGGGGGGACGCATAGAACAATTGGACCTCGACCTTCAACCCTTCACGGGTATCTCCCTGCCTTATGGTGTAGGAACATTGACTTGGAGGATTTAAAGTTCCCTATTTGAAAACTTCTATTGTTTGAAAATGTGAGAACCAGATAATGAGGAGTTATTTGGATGCCTATCCCCGAAATCCTACCTAGACTAAAAAATTTCTTTTGGCTCCTCCTGTGGAGGAAACTTAGTGAGTTTTTAGAAATATTTTAGGTATGATTGTTTGAGATATTGGGGGTGTGAACCAACCTCATTGAAATTAAGTGGGAGTGGATAGTCTTGTCAAGAAAAGGGTGGGGCATTTCGGAATCCCATTGGAGGAAACTTACTTCAACCTCCACGATTTCTAGATAAGACTATGTGAGTGATTGGTGAACTTTGTGTGTGAGCAAGTGAAAGTGTGTCAATTTTTTAAATAATTTAGGTGTCACCTTGCTGCATGTGGACTTTGCTTGGTCCTTACAAGTCTTGATTACCTAAGTTACTATGTTTCATTGGTACAACCTTGGGGAATTTTAAAGTCCCTAGAAAAATAACATGCGGACATGTGAGTCCTTACTATTCCTTTAACTCCCTATTGTGATTTAATCTAAGAAAGCTTTGAAACTATCCTAGATTGTGCACATGTGGGCATGTATGGGCCCATTACAAAACCTTTAAACTTCCCTAGTGATTTAATCTAAGAAAGTAAATTTCAACACTTATCCTATCTTTGTAGTAGGTTGTAGAGGGCACAGAAACCGAGACAAAATTCTTCTTGGACCTGGGAGTGCCAGAGTCGAATCGAGGCATGGAGAGAGTCATTTTTGGGTAATTGGACGCCATGAATTCAGTGGTGCTGTCTGTTTTCTGATCTGAACATTATTTCTGCAACTTGATTTCAGAATGAGGTATACTTATGTATTTTGCCAAATTCTTTTGCTAAATTAATGAAAGAGCCTACCCATTTGAGAGCAGGACTCAGAGACGTAGTCCACCAGGGACGAACTCCGTTTTCAAGTTTTTGTGTTCAGATTTGATGCTTATGTCTCTTCATTTTAGAGTTTTTCCCTTCTTTAATGGTGTACTTTAATTTATCCTCATTTAATGCAATTCTTTATAAGTCACAATGAAAAGATCCCAGATCACCTAGTGGTTAGTTTCTTTAATGAAACACATTAAGTTTTGGACCCGAAATAAAAGACTTTTCACTTGATTGTCCAAGAATTTAATTATTAGCTTGTCCAAATATTAAGGGACCCTTAACATATTGTTACAACACATGAGAGGAATTTAATTATGAGCTTGGCCAAACATTAAGGGATCCTTAACATATTGTTGCAGAAGATAAGCATTGAATGAAGTAGGTAAACCATAAGAGGGAKMATGATTCTTGGTGGTATCCTAGATAGAGGTTCATCMATATCATCYATGTTGATATAAGGTAGGATGAAGTAATTATTTTKTTATCATTGRTATGGTCRTTTGAAATAGGAAGTTGTGAAGAAGGGTGAAAAGGGTAAGGCKTATATTTTTCAAAAAGGAGGAGGACTRTGGGGACTCGCCAATGGCATGCATTTAGGGAAATAAAAGGAATAGAGAGCCAAATGGGCATAGAATAAAGAAGATAGACAAGGAGAAGGAAAAGGTGTGGAATACAAGAGGAGAAGACATAAAGAAAGAAAAATAAAATTAAGGAAGAGCGAGAAGAGGAAAAGAGAATAATCTAGAAAAGTTCGTGCAACACAGAAAAGGAAGAAAAGACATACAAAGAATACATCAATAGAAACAAGTCAATGAAAGAAGAAATACTCATGTGAAATCTAGTGTTTTTAAAGTGTTTTTGAAGGACGTGTAAGCTTTCTAAGAAGTAGAGCAGTGAGTATTGTAATTATCATTTAAGAAAGTATTGTTGAACCCAATGGTTAATTATAGTAGTAGAAAAACCCATTGAGGCTTGTATATGTATTTTTCATGAATTTAAAGTTTTAATAGTGTCAAGCCAAGCATTGGGAAGGAATGATAACTGAGTATGTGAGTCCAACATTCCCCCCCTTGATTCGAACGATGTGTGTGAGTCCAAGAATCATTCTGAACTTCTCAATTTTTTCTCTTCCAAGTGCTTTGGTTAAGATGTTTGCAATTTTCTCATTTGTGGAACAATGTCTTAAGTGAATAGTCTTTGCCTCTACATGATATTGAATCAAGTGATACTTTGTGTTGATGTGCTTGGTTTGATCAAGGAATTTGGGATTCTTGGCCAACTTGATTGTAGAAGTATTATCAACTAGAATAGGAGTAGAGTTTACTTATTTCTCCTTCAAATATTCAAGTATTTTCCCGAGCCACACAATCTCCTTCGTTACTTCTACAACTGCCACATATTCTGCCTCTTTTGTGGAATCTGTTGGGACTGATTGTTTGCATGATCTCTAGGAGACAACTGTTGATCCAATACTCATGAGATAACTTGAAGTTGACACTCTATTTTCCTTATCCCCATCAAAGTCTGAATAAAAATATCCAATCAGGTTGAAGTCATATACCTTAGAGTACTTGAGTCCAAAATATTGAGTTCCTTTCAAGTATTTTAGAACTCTCTTTGCATCAGACTGGTGTCCTTCACAAGGCTTTTGCATGAACCTAGAAAGAATCCTAAAAACAAATGAAATGTATGGTTTGGTGGTAGTAAGATAGATGAGAGTTCCCACAAGCTGTCTATACTTGGTTGCATCCTCAAATTCATTCCCTTCTTTTGTTGTGAGTTTCAAATTATGTTCCATTGGAGTAGAAACAAGATTGCACTCAGACATGCCAAACTTGTTCAAAATTTCTCCAATGTACTTATTCTAGGAGATGAATATGTACTTTGGATTTTGTATCACTTCAATGCCCAAATAGTAGTGAATATGTCCCAAATATGTCATCTCGAAGCCTTTCTTCAACTCTTTCTTTATGAATGCAATATAGTTCTCATCGTTCCCTGTTTTGAACATATCATCTACATATACTACAAGATATACAACAGTTTTTCCAACTTTCTTGACAAACAAATTTGCATTGTCAAGATTGAAATGCTTGAAATTTAATTTCAAAAGATGCACAATTAAATTTTCATACCATGCTCGCGGTGCTTGTTTCAAGCCATACAAGGATTTGATGATCTTGCATACCTTATGTTCTTGTCCCTTCACAACAAATCCTTCTGGTTGAGACATGAACATATTCTCTTTCAAGTCTTTAAGAAAGAAATCTTCACATCCATTTGATGAATTTTCCATCCATTATGTGTTGCCATGGAAAATAGACTGCAGATGGTTTCCCATTTTGCTGTGGGGGAAAATGTCTCCTCGTAATCAACACCTTTCTATGCAAATCCTTTTTCCACAAGCCTTATTTTGTGCTTTTCAAGTGAGCCATTTGATTTGTACTTGTTCTTGAATACCCACTTGTAGCCAATTGGTTTGGTTCCATATGGAGGGTCTACCAACTTCCTTGTCCCATTCTTGATGAGAGCATCATATTCCTTCTGTATGGATTATTTCCATTCATCATGAGAAGTGGCTTCTTTAAAGGAATTCAGTTCAAGGTTAGTAGATAAATTCAACTCACAATCATATGAAACATCCATATCTTCTACATCACCTGAGTTTGAATTATCTACATTACCTTCATCTTGTTTTGAAAACATTGTGGTTCCTGTCTTCCTAAACTCATCAGGACAAACACTTTCAAGCGCTTTTGTGATCCATTTTGGTGGACCTTTTAGAGATGGTCCAAGTTGCTCAATTCATTGGGATGGTGTTGAGTTCTCATCAAGACTCATCTTTCAACCTTCTCGATCAAGTCATTGAATTGAACTTCAGGTTCTGATGAATTGGAAAGAACTTCTTCATGAGGGGAACATGGTGCTTCAAAAGGAGATTCCAAATATTGACCCAAGATAGGGATCCCCCCTGCAATATTCCAGATGTATTATAATATGCAACACATAAATATTTAGCAAGCAGTAATGGAACAACAAGATTATAGCTAGAACAATACCAGAATAACACCATAAATAACATGTTTATTAAAGATAACAATGTTCACTTTCCTCTTCTAGGGGGAAAACTCTAGAAGAGCAGAGATATATTACAATAATATCCAATACCTCCTACTCTTATTTATACTAATTCTACTTTCTAAGGAAACTTCTGGAGGAAGATATTTCTAGAAGAAAAAGCTTCTATTAGGTCTTCTTACATCGACTTATTCTCCTTTATTTAATAGGCCTTATTAACTAATGTTTGCATTTATTACATAGAAAAAATATCCTACTAACTAATGACCCATGAATATGGGTTAGGATAGGATCCTAACATGCCCTCCCCCTTAAAAAGCATCCTTGTCCTCAAGGCTGAAGATGCAGAAACTGTTGGAGTATGGCCAATGGTTCCCAAGTCGCATTCTTTGGTGATGTGTCCTTCCACTTGATCAACAATTTCTTGATATTTCTGCCACACTACCCACATTCACATGTATTGAGGACTGCTTCTGGTTGGAGCCAAAGGGATCCTTCTTCATCTAATTTTGGACCCTACGATTTTGTCCCATCGCTTTCTTCAAACAGGAAACATGGAACACTAGATGGATTTTGGAAGTAGCTTGAAGGGCCAATTTGTAGGCCACTGAACCAATATGCTTGATGATCTGATGGGGGCCATAAAAATTTGGAGTCTACATGTGATGTCCCTTGGATTTGAGAGACGTTTTTTTGTAAGGTTGGAGCTTGAGAAACACCTAATCACCTTCCTGAAAAACCCTTTCTGAATGATACTGGTTCACCTATTGCTTCACATGATTTAGGGTCACGTGGAGGTTATCCTTCAGAGCTGCTAGGGTGGTTGTTCGACCTCGCAACATTTTATCAATATATTGGAACATTTATTTTCTTGTAAGATATGTCGTGACTGTAGGTGGTCGTTGGCCATACACTGCTTCATATGGGGTCATTTTAGTGCCTGTATGATATGAAGTATTGTAACACCATTATTCCAGGGGAAGCCATTACAACCAATGGTGTTGTTTGTCTAAAGTAAAACACTGCAAGTAGGTTTCCAAACATTTTTTTACCACTTCTATTTGGTCGTCAGATTGGGGGTAATAAGTGGTGCTCATGTTCAGTTAGGTGCCCTGCAATTTAAAAAACTCTTGCCAAAAGGTGCTGGTGAAATTTGGTTCATGATTATATACAATAGAGTTGGGCATGCCATGTAACTTGAAAATATGATCAAGGAAAACTTGTGCTACTAGTTCCGGTGTGAAAGGTTGGGGTAATGCAAAAAAAATAGCATACTTGGAGAGCGATCAACCACCACCATGATGATGGACTTGTTCCCAGATTTCAGGAGGCCTGTTATAAAGTCCATGGAGATATATTTCCACATAGAAGATGGAATGGGTAGGGGTTGTAGAGCTCTTGGAGACTTGATGGTTTCAACTTTATTATGTTGGCACACCTCACATTCAATGACAAAGTGAAGGATATCCTTCTTCATGCCTTCCCAGAAAAAAGAATGATGGGCATGTGCATAGGTATTTTGAAAGCTCGAGTGAACCGCAATAGAAGATGAGTGCAACTCATTTAAGAGCCCCAACTTGAGTGCTAAAGATGGTGATAAAACCAAACGATCCTTATATCTGAGAATATTGTCCTACCAAGTGTAGCCGATGGGAGGATTAGGGTCCTCCTAAAGGTGATGGATTAACCTGGATATAGTCGGGTGTGTTATCCACTCTTGTTGTACTTCTTCAATCCAATCTGAAACCGATAATGATAAGGCAAAGAGGGAGCCGTCCTCTTCATGTTATCTTGACAATGCATCAGATACTATATTGTCTTTTCCCTTTTTATATATGATTTCATAATCATAAACCAACATTTTGGTTAGCCAGTTGTATTGTTCTGGGAAGGATAACCGTTGCTCCAAAAAATAGTTAAGACTATGGTGATCTATTTTGATATGAAAACGACATCCCAAAATCTATGGCTACCATGTGTGCATTGCATTGATAATGGCCATCATTTTTTTTTCATAAGTAGATCTTCCCAAATTGCAGCCACTCAATGCTTGGCTAGTATAGGCCATAGGTTGACCACATTGTGTGAGCACTGCTTCTACCAGTGTCAAAAGAATCTGACTCCACCACAAAGGTTTTGTTGGAATCAGGAAATGCTAGGATGGGAGTAGTACACATGGCCCACTTTAAATCTGTGAAGGCTTGCTCGACATCAGGTGTCCAATGAAATTCATTTTTATTAAGAAGGTCGGTCAAGGGCTTAACAATTTTTCCATAATGGTGTACACATTTCCTGTAATATCCTGTGAGACCGAGGAAACCCCTTAGGCACTTTAAGGTCATGGGTTGAAGCCACTCCTGCATAGCTTGTATCTTTTTGGGGTCCACTCTTACCCCTTCTCAACCCACAATGTGTCCCAAGTATTCCACTTCACTAGCTCTAAAGGAACATTTGGTGTTTTTGAGAAAAAATTGGTTGTCTTGTAGTAAGTGAAGGAATTTTTCCACATGGAGAAGGTGGATATCCTAAGTGCAGCTATAAATGAGAATGTCATCAAAGAAAACCAAGATAAACTTTCGAAGGCAAGGTTTCAATATTTTTTTCATGAGACTTTGGAAGGTGGATGGGGCATTGAAAAGGCCAAAAGGCATGACCAAGAATTCATAATGTCCTTCATGAGTTCAGAAAGCAGTCTTCAGAATATCTGCCTCCTTCATATGGATTTGGTGATAGCCGAAGTGGAGGTCTAATTTGGTGAAGAAACAAGCACCCTAGTTTTCATCCAATATATCATCAATGACAGGAAAGGGAAACTTATCTTTGATGGTTAGTTTATTCAGGTCATGAAAATTGGGACACATATTCCAAGTAACTTGTTTCTTTAAGACCATCACCACAGGGGGAAGAATATGGGTTGGTACTAGGGAGAATTACCCCCGCCTCCAGTAATTCCTGTACCATCTTTTCTATTTCATTTTTTTGAGTAAATGGATATTGATAGGGATGTACGTTGGGGGGTTGATTTCCTGGAAGGAGAGGGATGCTATGATCATGCTCACCCCTATAGGAAGGTAAGGCTATGGGAACCTCAAAGACTCACATCCATCCTCTAGGTCAAGATTCTCATATGATGGTATGTATTCATAGGAAGAGGAAGCCGATGCATCAATATGGAAGAATTTTTGTTCCCTACATTTATGCCCTGGTGAGTACTTTTCATCGCAGTAGTAGCAAAGTCCTTGCTTGCGACGTTCCTCCATTTTTGTTGGAGAGACCTTTTGGACCTTCAAGGTTTGTTTTGGAGTTGGGTTAGCCCTAGGGTAAGGATGGTTGGGGGATGTATCTTTCATGGGTGGAGCCTAAAGGATGGTCTCTGCTTCCAGTGCTAATTAGCATGCCTGCAACTAGGTAGTAGGATGATGCATGCTCACATGAGCCCTGATGGCGTCCTTTAAGTCGCTGATAAAACATTCAAGGTAAAATTCATCAGATAATCGCTCAGTTTGGATAGCCAAATGTTCAAATGCCATGATGAAATCTGTGACTGATCCAGTTTGGCACAGCTTAGTGAGCCTTCCCAAGAAATATGATTCCCTATCAAAACAGGCACAAACTGCTTTAGTGAACATTGTCCAAGTGGGTAGTCTTGGATAACATTTCTTATGCCACTTGCATCGCTGCCAACGTTATTGATCCAAGTACAATACTACTACATGGAGTTTGGTCTCATCATCTCGAATATCATGAAGGCAGAAGTATTTTTCCAATTGAGAAACCCACCCTACTACGTTGGATCCATCAAATTTATGCATGTCAACTTTGGGCACCTTATTCTAAGAGTGTGGAGAACCCCTAGGGGAGCGGGACAAATGATTAGGCTCATAATGGGAGGCTTGAGGATCCTCGAAATTGGGCTCAATAGTCTTACCCTTGATCATCTATTGCATGACTTCTTGGAAGGATGCATGGACTTCTGTGCATATGGAAGCTTGGAGTTATGTGTTGAGGGAGGCAAATTGTTGTTCTAGGATGAACACCTTAGACTCCTAGTCTTCTTGGTTCTATGAGTGGGTGGTAGTGTTACAAGGAAAATATCTCTATGGATAGGGGTAAACCACAACAGACAGAAATGACTGCAGAAATCAAATCTAATCTCAAGTATGCTATATAGAAAAATATGCTAGCAAGACAAGATAAGAGGCCTACCTCGTCAATACGTTCAATGAAGTTCACCGTTGAGCACTTGACCCAAAGAAATACACCTACAACTAGTCCTCAACAACCAAGAAATGCAAGAATATGGTGATAATATATAATGTTAGCATATTCAATAGCATAATCCATCAACATTCATAACAAATATGCCCATGGAATAATAATTCAAATATTTGCAAGATATTGATTGGGCGGGAAAAGAGTATTTCTATTAATATATAATCAGTAGAAGTGAATAAGTTACAGACTTCCGTGTCAGCATGGTTCAGAACCGAGAAACTAAGTTCCTTCTATATGGGCCTCCACCACTTCAATCCTCCACCAAAGGCAAACTCATATAAGAGAGACAATGAAGTTCTCAACCAGTAAGGGAAAATCTTGGGGGCTGAACAATGTGTTTAAACTTAAAGGAAAAAGGGATGCAGACTTAATGTGAAGTGAATAATTTATCCAGAGTAAATTTTCTCTCAAATTTGAATTCTTTATCCTCTTTTCCGTAGCTCGGATTTGGCCCATTTATAGCCTTCAAGTGGAACTGAAGGGACGAGTCAGAACGTTTCCAGTATATGGAAGGCCAAGAATCATTGATCTCATGATGTGACATGGAAACCCGACACCATTTTTCAATTTTGGGCACATTTCCTGATGTACGCAAGCTATTGTGGTTCAACCTGCGTATACACATGTTGTATAGTAGGCAAGGTGTGTATATGTGGAAAAAATTATATTTTTAGCTCTAGGATTTGCAAAAAGGGATTTCAAGTTTTCATAGGGAAATGGAAAAAGGTTGTGCAAGTTTGCATGGGGTGAGGAAAATATTGATCTAAAAGATGCCCCCTAATGTATGAGGTCATAGGAGTATCTGTGATGGATGAAATACATTATAAAAACCCAAAAGTGGAGTAATGGGGACCCAGCTAGAAGAACTAGTTGCTCATTACAATCTGTACTGACTTTGCATACATGGCTGCCAATTTGAATTACACTACAGATCCATGTGAAGATATACCAAACAACTGTCTGTGGCCATGAATTGGAAAATACAATTGCAGTTACATGCCAAAGGTTGTCATAGTCACGAACAAGGCCCAGTAAAACTAGTCTCAAAATCAATCTGAATATATCTGTATACAATGGAGTACAATCTGATCTCCCATGATCACTGAAGTCACACAAGTACTGGTCCAATGAAAAGGTAGCAACAACTCAGGAAAGATGTGGCTACATACTGATGTCTTCAAGTCTTCTACACAATCCGCCAAAGGTGAAAGTCTACATCATGTGAATAAAGGAGTTGAGGTCGAACACAATGAGACTTCATTTGATTACCGGTCATTGAGGTATACCATTAACAAACACGAGACAATCTGCCAATGATGAAAGTAGGTATCAAGGCACTGATTACATTCTTACAAGTGTGAATAAAGGAGTTGAGGTCGAAAACTTGAAGAATCCATCGATCAGGAGACATTGATGTATTCCCAACTATTGATGGTGACAGAACCTGACACTAATGACTGCAAGCCTCTAGGTACTCATAGGACTCTAGGTCTCATTTCCAGAATAGATGAGCTGAAGTCGATGGAAGGAAACCCGCTGAAAGGAGAGCATTAAGGAATCTCTCATCATTCAACACGAGGTACAAAGCAGGAGTTTGATGATTTGGAGGAAATCGGACGAAGAACATGTTCACGAACTAACGACCTTGTGCATCTTTCGTGTGTGCCAAGTGAAAGCAGTACATGAAAAAGACCCTCTAAATAACAACCAATGAGGAAAACTGCTGACAAAGGCACGAAAACCACCAATAAGTCTATTGGCATCCAAGACACTACACGAATCCTAATGTACGAATAGATGTCTTGCCATTGAACACAAGGGAAACCACCTAGTCAATGACAAATGATGAAATGTCGACTTTTGGGTTCAAGCTTACCTACTAATGAGGAAAGTAGGACCATGGTGCATAATAGGACTACAACTTCATGTGATTCTAAGACAAACTGAGGGTACGGTCGACATGCAAAGTCAAGAGTTCTAAGAAATGGCCGACACAGTTTGATAGACATATTTTGAACAAGAGCATGAGACATATGTAAGACTCTGGCAAGATAGACTCAATGATGAAACCATGAGATGCAGGAGGCATCAATCAAACTCTCCATAGGGACTGAAAGAGTAACCATTCCGGGGAGTAAAATCTCCATAACAAGCTCAGCTTCTTGAGGCCATGCTAAACCCAAAATTATGATGACAAGTGGACACAACAATTTTTTCTCTGTTCAAAGGAGACACAACTGCTGCCAATATAAGATAATACTCCCTTCCCGCTCGTTTTTTTTTTGTTTTTTTGTTTTTTCATAGTCAAATGAATGATATAATGCATAGGAGGAAACGAGTGTCACAACCAAGCAAAAATAGTTCCAGTAGTGGAACATACCTATGCTCAATGCAAGGAGGTGCATGCAGGAGATGGACACTCGGGGGAATGTTCCCTCCTAGGTATAGGGTGTCAAGTTGCAAAGGATATAAATGAGGCTCTTCTTGGTTGAGGATGAAAAAATGTTGAGGAAAATGATTTATAACACAAAGAGAGAACCAACCATAGGCTCAATACTGCAAGCAAGGGCATGAGATGCAATCACAATTTAACGCCAAAAAATGTCCTTTTTTATAATTTTAGTCTACTTTGTTTGAAAAAGGGATAAACTTGTACCAAATAGATGTCCTTTCAAATCCAATTTATGAGTGTGAAAGAGACAAGTTCACTCAACAATCTTTTCTCTTTCTGAAAATGAGTTGGAAAATATATTAACTAAGACTCACGACCTTTCAAGTCCAACTTAACGAGTGTGAAAGGGACAAATTCACTCGACAATCTTTTCTCTTTTTAGATGAGTCAAAAAAGAGCTTAAATCAGACTTGCTTGGGAGTTTCTAGGCGGCATGTCATGGGGGAGGCCAAGCCTCCCGTGCTGGAATTCTATGAAATGTCAGTATCTTACGAATGGTCGACACAAGCTTGGGAAAACCCAAATATCTCCAAGTCAAGGAGGATAAAGTGCTAGCGGAGGTTACTGTCTCCATGAAAGGACATAGGAGGAGGCATTAGATACCCCATAAGACCATACCAAACAAAGGGAACTTCTCCAGGACTTGGATGGAGAGTACTCGGGGAGAGTAAAACTCTCTCTTATTAAAAAAGTGTTGTATCATAAATGCTAACGACATGGTTGAAGGATGTATCACCCTACCAAAGGAGAGTTGTATTGACCATTAGTATGACCACTTCTTCAACTCCGGGTTGAATAGGATGTGTGTTAATAGGGACAGGAGACACATCACCCTTGACAATGGGGGTGTGGTCAGGAGAGGATTGTATCAGCATGACTGTCGTGTCAATCAAAAGAGAAATGGGGTGTAGGGAAACCGCAGCTGCCTCAGAACTTGAAGGGCCTTCAAGTGAGAACCATGCTTCTGGTATCCTAGTAGTAGCAGGACACAAACAGGTAAGGTGATCTCCTTTGTAAGTCCTACAAAGGACTTTGAGCTTACGTTTGAGATGTCTAGTCTTCTCTACCATATGAATGCCCCCAACATCATTTACAATGGCTGGTGACATGTTCTCAGCGTGACTGGAAGAGGCTGGAGATTCATCTCCCACATGATGTACATAGGTTGGAGATGTGCCATCGATATGACTTGTGGCGTGTAAGGTCTCTTCCAACAGAGCCTTATAAAACATAAATTAAAATAGAAAAATTCCATTCTAACTTGTTAACCATTCATTACTCAACATAATTAAAATTCATATTCAACATCATAATAAACGATATATTCAACATATTCAACATAACAATAAACCACTTAAAACAACATAATAATGAGAATACATACCTTTAACTGATGCCACTGCAGTTCTCCAACTCTGCTTGATGCTCTGCCCAAAACCGTCTAACCTCCCATCCAGCTAGGAACAAAACCTCTCCAGCTCCCTAGCTCTAGGATTCCTGGCCCCCGAGCCCAAAACTCCCAACAACAGGTGCTCCCTTGTAACAATCCTACAACAAGCTTCTCCAGCCAAAACCAGTAATATAGTCTTCCAATCTCCCCAAAATGCTCCAATACAGTCTCCCAATATGAAAAATAATGCTCCTCCCAAAATCCCAAAAAATCCCCCTCTCAAATGTTTGTTTCCTCCTCTTATCCTCCTTTTCCCCTCTCTCATTCACCGCCTCCTCCCTTTCATTAAGACTCACCCACCTTATCCCTCCATTAAATGCCAACCACCTTATCCCCTTTCTCTTAAATGGTTCCCTCATTCAATACGTTAAGTTTTCATTTAGTTTAAAGTATTTTATGATACAAGGGAAACAACACATGGTTCTCACATTCATATCCAATAAACAACGTTATCAGTAAGTAAGCCTGTAGAATTCCTGCAGAAACTTCGATAGATCTAGAATTCTAGTTAAATTGAACACAAAAAATTTGCTGATATTCAAGAGATGAGAGAAAGTTTTTGCTCCATAAATAAGAGAATTATATTAATCAAAAATGAATATACATGAGCAACCATCCTCAAAAAAGAAGAGAGGAGGTGAATATATAAAATTTCCAACATAGAAATTCTAGTAAAAAAAAGCTAGAAATAGCTAAAATAGGTGTCATAAGCTAAGGGAGACCACATAGTTCGACCTAGACCACTAAATATACATGTCACACACTCACAAGAGTCAAGTGATGTGCATTAGCTCACTTAAGCTCACTTAACTGACAAGAGAAGTAGTTCCAACTCAGTTAACTGACCCAAAATAACAATTACTAATAATAGTAAAGGTAAAAATCATTAATTAAGGAATAAATCTCTCACTCAAAGAGGAGGTGCGCATTCCCCAATAATGGATGAGATTTTCATGGGGGAGTTGGAATAAATCAAGGATAAATCAAGAATAAATCAAGAAAAATCAAGAAAATCAAGAACCGGGAGTTGAGTCTTGATCTGAAATTAGCAGTTTTCCCTAAAATCTAGGGATGAGGCACCCTTCTTCTCTATGTGGCCAAATTAGGTGAAATAAAGTGTAAATGAATGTATTAACCAAGATCTAG
>JZKD02S2370007.1:59996-106183 GCA_000966675.3 Picea glauca
TTACTCGGTCTTCTAATCTTTCCCAACTCAATGGTGTTCTGCATGGCCTTCCATACAGAGCTTCGTAGGGTGGCATTATGATAGAGCTATGAAAACTATTATTGTAGGCGAACTCCACCAAAGGTAGGTACTTCTCCCAATGGGTTTGATTATTCATAACATACATCCTAAGCATGTCTTCCATAACTTGATTTACTCTCTCAATTTTCCCATCAGTTTTTGGATGATAAATTGTGCTTAAGTTCAACTGAGTCCCCAACACTGACTGCAAACTTGTCCAAAACCTAGAAGTGAATCTGGAGTCCCTATCTGAAATGATATTATTGGGTATCCCGTGAAAACGGATGACCTCACTTACAAACACGCATACCACATCAGTGACATCATATGTGTCTCTAACCGAAACAAAATGAGCACTCTTGGTCAACTTATCAACTATCACAAGAATGGAATTCTGTCTATGAGATGTGAGCGGCAATCCGACAACAAAATCCATAGAAATGACTTCCCACTTGGACATAGGAACATCATGTGGTTGTAGGAGGCCTGCCGAGTGATGGTAGTCAGCTTTCACTTGTTGACACTCTAGGCACTTTGTAATGAAATGGACTACATCGTGCTTCATGCCTACCCAGAAGAAAAACTTCCTCATGTCTACGTACATTTTCTTCACACCCGGATGTGCACAATAAATTTCTCTATGGGCTTCCTTTAGTATGATGCTTCGAATATCCCCACTTTCGGGGATGTACATCCTTCCTTGATATCTTAATAGTCCATCTGCTTCTAGACTATATCCTTCATACTTTGGATTTAATTGCCTCCCACTTTGGAGGTTTGAGGTAACCTTTAAATACCAACTGTCCCCAAGGAGTTGCGTCAACACACGTTCCCTCGGATTGACTTTTAAGGGTACCAAGGAGAAGACAAGTGGCCTCCTACTCAAGGCATCCATGACCACATTCTATTTTCCCTTGATATATGAAATACCAAAATTGTACTCACTCATGAACTCACTCCATCGCCTTTGCCTTGCATTCAGATCCCTTTGAGTGAAGAGATGTTTTAAACTTTGATGGTCCATTTTGAGCTCAAAGTTTCACCCTACTAGATAGTGCCTCCAAAGTTTCAGAGCTAGCATTACAACTGGTAACTCTAAATCATGAGTAGTGTAAATCTCTTCGTGTTTCTTCAACTTCCTTGACGCATAAGCTATCACTCCACCATCCTGCATTAGCATGGCCTCCAACCCTTGCTTCGAGACATCCGTGCAGACTGTGAAGTCCCTTTCCATATCCAACACTCATAGAATTGGCGCACTAGTTAGTAACCTTTTAAGCTCGATGAATGCACTATCACATTCTTCTGTCCATTCATACCTGAACCCCTTGTGCTACAAAGTGGTGATGGGTTTCACTATTTTAGAGAACCCTTCGACAAATCTCTGATAATAACCTGCTAGCCCCATGACGCTTCTTACCTCATGAGCATTTTTTGGCACTGGCCACTCCATAGTGGCCTTTATCTTTTTTGGGTCCACATAGATTCCTTCATTAGAAATGATATGACCTAAATAGTGGATTTCTTTCTAGAAGAAGGAACACTTCGACAACTTCCCATACAATTTGTTCTCTTTAAGGCAGGACAACACCACTCGCAAATGTTCCTCATGTTCTCTTTCGTTCTTGGAATAGATGAGGATATCATCTAAAAAGACTTGTACAAAGCAGTCTAAGTACTTCCAGAATACACCGTTCATGAGGTTCATGAATATTGTTGGTGCATTGGTCAATTCAAAAGGTACTACCACGAACTGGTAATGCCCAAACCGAGTTCGAAAGGCAATTTTAGGAATATCGCCTTCCTTAATCCTTAATTGGTGATACCCTGATCACAAATCATTTTTTGAGAATATTGCTGCTCCTTTCATCCGATCAAAGAGGTCATTTATTCGTGGCATTGGGTACCTATTTTTCACTGTAGCTCGGTTCAAGTCCCTATAATCTATACACAGTCGTAAGGAACCATCCTTATTCTTCACAAAAATTACTGGTGCACCCCAAGGTGAGACACTAGGCCTTATTAGCCCTAAGTCGAGTAGCTTTTTCAACTGCATCTGCAACTCACAAAGTTCCGGCCTTGTCATTCTATACAGAGTCTTGGAAATTGGTTCTGCACCAAGTTTTATCTCAATAGTAAAATCAAGCTCCCTCTCAGGTGGTAACCCTGGTAAATCGTTCGAAAAAACATCTTTAAATACAGACAATACTGGGTACTGATCCAAGGAGGGTCCCTTCCTTTCACTTAATGCTTCCACTACATAAAGTCGACACCCTTGCCTCATGCACCGCTTAACTTTCATAGTTGAGATAAAGCATAGAGACACCTTTCTTCGTACACTGTGGATGTCTACTGGCCTTCCTTCATCATCAACACAAAGCACCATTTTTACGAAACAATCTACCATAGCTTGATGAGCTTCTAATTAATCCATTCCAATGATTAGGTCATACGTCCCAAGAGCAGTGACGTATACCTTCAACTTGGTAGTACACACTCCCAGGTCTACTAGGAAATTATCAATGCTAGGTCCTATTTCTTTTTTTTCCCCTGAAGCCATCTCGACTCGTTTAAAATCGTCGTGCTCGTAGGCTGCCAACCCACTCTTTTCTAATGCAAATGGTGAAATGAAACTATCTGTAGCACCAGAATCAAATAAAATTTTAACATTGATATGATTTAGCGTACCTGACAATTCCACCATCGTGGATTGATGTTCTTCCTGGTGATTATTAACTGCTACATAAATCTGGTGGCTGCCACTTGCTCTTCCCATCAGGGCCTTTCCTTCTCTATGCACAAATCTTGATTATAACTCTAGGCAGTCACGCTGGTAATGGGGTCCTCCACATCCCCAACATGTAACATGAGATTGAACCTGCGCGTTGCTTTGTGACTGTCTCTGAAATGAGTTCCTTCCCCTAGAACCCCTGCACCTACTAGCTATTCCTTGAGATGGTCGTGGAATTGCCTGCATCGTTGGTGATGAACGAGATACTGCACTCACTGCCATTGAAATACCTGTGGTGACTTTCCTTTGTGTGACTCTATTATCATATGGAGGTGGCCTGGAGTGCCCTCCCTTGGAGAAGGTCCTAGGGGCCTTCCCCACGAATCCAGGATGATGCAGAAAGGTCGACCTCATACCTCCATTTAAGTTCATGTGTTCCTCAACATAAAATGCATTTTCTACTGCTTCCGCTACTGAAGACGGTTTCCACATCCGCACCATGGCTCTTATCTTAAGGTTTAACCCATAGACAAAGCGTTCTGCCTGTCGTTGATCATTATCCATGTATGAAACATATTTGACCAATTCCATAAACCTAATCTCGTATTCTTCTACGGTCTTGTTTCTTTGTACTAGAGAATGAAATGCTCCCACCTGTTGTTCCTCATAGTAAGCTGGTAGATATTTCCTTCGAAACCTCTCCTCAAAAAGTTCCCAAGAGACAGTGTCTGGGGTAAGGTGCAACTTCCTTTCTAGGTTGCCCCGCCAATTCAAGGCACTGTCTCTCAACTGAAAAATCGTTATCTTTTCCTTTGAAGTGAACGCCTAGTCTCTTAAGGCGAAACACCTTGTCATGCCTTCCAACCATGCCTCTGCACGTTCACTGACACGACCCCCGACAAACTCTGGAAGTTTGATCTTCTGCAGTTCTCTAGTAATGTCTTCGGGTGGAGGCCCTCCCCCTGAATCCCTCGATGCTTCAAGATTACACATTCCATATGGTGGGGGCTCCACTTCAATCCCTACTGGTTGACACCCCTTTAAAGTCTCATTTATGGCCTCCAAAGAGCACAGTATGAGAGCTAATTCAGGCGATGGTGGTGGTGGCATTGGCGTTCCCTACAACGATGCCCCTCTGCCTCGATTTCCTCTAGTCCTAACCATCCTGTATGATTGAATCTACATCAACTAAAAGTTTTTCAAGGAGCGTCTAGGGCAATTCACATTTGCGCAACTTAAACTTGAAAACAAGGTTAGGCATAAGTTTTTGTTTTTTACTTGTCTGTAACAGACGTTACTCTCTTTAGGGGAAGTGGCTAGGTCAGGGTCAAAAGCCTCTAAGCTTGATGTCTTCGCCTAAGAAAACTATTGACTCCCTCGCCTTAATCAACATGTTTAACCTATCATTACTATCATGGCGCAGTGGTATACGATCTTTGGTGAAAGCTCTATACTCGATGGATAGGTCGCCGGTTCAAAACTCGTCCGCTCCCACAGAAATTTAATCTAATCCAAAAATAAATTTTATTAGTAACATAATGTTATGTTAATTATTAAATATGTTAATGTTAATTACACATTTAATTAATTAATCTTTCAAATCACTAGTTAATTAATTACTAATTAATTAATTACAATTATCAATGCTTTGAAATAAATTAAAAATTGAAATTAATTACTTAAATTTAAAATTAAAATTGAAATTATTCATTTAAAATTTAAATTTAAAATATCAAAAAAATGTTTTAAATAATTAAAACCCAAAGGGTTTAAAATAAAATTAAAATAATTAAAAATCAATAAAAAAATAATAAAAAAATAAAAAAATAATGATAATAAAAAAAAATATAAAAAAAAATTGAATAACCTTGGGGCATCATGGGACCTCACAGGAGGTCCACGTGCCCCCCCCTTTTCCCTCTTTTCCACGTGTCCAAACGTAAATTTTTTTATAAATTAATAAAAATAATAATAAATAAAATAAAATAAATGAAGCTAAATGAACCCTAACCCTACCCCGCGCATAGAATCCTCATTCTCATCTGCATGACCTCTGCCATACCTCCCTTCCGCTCTATGCATAACCTACCTCTCCTCTACTGTGCACAGACAAATGAGTTCAGAGGGTGCGGCCTCGTCTCCATGGCCGACCGCCAGGAGGGTACGACCATGGCCTCTAGACCGGCTCACCGATGATTGTCTTTGGTCTCGTTTGGTCGCTGGGCACTTTTGCTGTGGGCGTGTTGGTGTTGGACCATTCCTTAAGGCTCAGGCTACCATAGGAGGAGAGGATGGGCAGAGACAAGAGCACAATGAAGAACCTCTGGATCCTCCAGTCGACAGTGTATTGGCTTTCTATTTTGGGTCATTTCTCAAAGGCTTCAGCCGTGATACCAGTTTGCCTATTGTAGACTGTTTGATGGAAGTCAATGGCGGATGCTTACTGGAGAGATGGCCGATCATTAGGGATTCCTACTCTGGCAAAGTGCGCTTGTGGTGATTTCCTGCCAGCAAGGACTTCTGGTGGTCGTGATATTCTTGGTTATTTACTTGACATGGTGGGTCGTTCATTTATGCGGGAATCCAACCCTCCTGGAGCTCTAGATTCCCATTCTTGAAATGGGCTTCTACATTTTGTTGGTGGATTATCATCTGTCAATATTGGTGGTTTTGGAGGCAGTGGAGGTTATGGAGGATTGTCAGGTTCCTCCCTTGCTGACTTTGTTTTAATGGTATCACTTCTACCAGACACGTAGTGCACGACTTAAGCTTGCAGGCTCCCTTGTGGTTTGGTGCTTGGCCACTAGACTCTAACTTGTGTTGTGTGTTCTGGTTGATGCTAACCTGTGTTGTGTTGATTGTAGGTGTTCTATAGCTAGAATATTCGGAGATTGGCCCCTGACCCAATATTTGGATGTGAGCCAAAGGCCACCACTTGTGTTTGGCGTTGGCGCTTGGTGTGTTAGGCTTGTGTATTGTTGTTAATCCTATGGTCGTATGTGTAGATTCTAGGCTAACTTGGATCTTGGCCCTCGGGCCCCAAATTTCTCTTTTTTTTTTTCCTAATTTTTTTATATTTATATTATATATGTATATATATATTTTTTTTAGTTTAAATAAATATCTTTTATATATGTTTATTTATATACTGTTATTTATACCTTTGTTAAGAAGTTCAAGGGCAGAGCAAAATTATTTGGGGGAGCATTATATATATATTTGTTTGTTTATTTGAAACAAGTATCAAAATTCATTTAACACTTTCAATATGTATAATATTATACCATTTTCATTTTCAATGGGCATATTGTTTATATATATATATATATATATATATATATATTATTTATACCTCTAGTTATTTATGTTTATATCACCCTTTTCAAGGATTTTACCTGTATAGGCCAACAAGTTTTAAAGTTTTAGGGGGGGTTTCAGGCAGGTTTTTCGGGTTGTTTGATTGACAGAAAACATAGCTTTTAGTTAAGAGTCAAGAGGATGGGTGGGTAGGTAGGCCCTTGGCTCCATATTTTAAACCATGGCTCTAATACCATGTGTAAGGTCTCTTCCAACAGAGCCTTATAAAACATAAATTAAAATAGAAGAATGCTATTCTAACTTGTTAACCATTCATTATTCAACATAATTAAAAATCATATTCAACATCATAATAAACCATATATTTAGCATATTCAGCATGACAATAAACCACTTAAAACAACATAATAATGAGAATGCATACATTTAACTGATGCTACTGCAGTTCTCCAACTCTGCTTGATGCTTTGCCCAAAACCGTCTAACCTCCCAGCCAACTAGGAACAAAGCCTCTCTGGCTCCCTAGCTCCAGGATTCCTGGCCCCCGAGCCTAAAAATCCCAGCAACAGGTGCCCCCTTGCAACAATCCTACAACAAGCTTCTCCATCCAAAACCAATAATACAGTCTTCCAATCTCCCCAAAATACTCCAATATGGTCTCCCAATATGAAAAATAATGCTCCTCCCAAAATCCCAAAAAGTCCCCCTCTCAATGTTTGTTTCCTCCTCTTATCTTCCTTTTCCCCTCTCTCATTCACTGCCTCCTCCATTTCATTAAGACTCACACACCTTATCCCTCCATTCAATGCCAACCACCTTATCCCATTTATCTTAAATGGTTCCCTCATTTGATACGTTAAGTTTTCATTTAATAAATTAAAATTTATTAAACTCAAATTCAATAACCATATATTTAATCAGTTAATTAATTAACTAATATACATTAAACAATTATTAAATCAGGACAATTAATTAATTAATTAATTAATATACATTAACCGAATAATTAACTATGACAATTAAGTATTTAACTAGGGTTGTTACATGGCGACTAGAGTGATGACCCAAACATGACTAGCAACGACTGGTTGTGGGTCTTCAACATGACTTGCAAAGGTCATCGAACAATATCCAAGATGATTAGAAATAGTTGGTGATGGTTCTCCAGTATGACTAGCAGTGATTGGACTAGTGGTGGTGGTGAGTTGTGCATTTAAGACCAAGGTCCTGGGAAAGATTGGTTTTGAAACATTGCAGGCCAGGAAGGGTCCTAGTTTACACCATGTCCTTGTATAGAAAGGTAGTATCCTCCGACTAATTGATCCATAGAGGTTTGTATGGGCATCATCATTGAAGCAGATGTCTGTGAGAGACAAAAGTATGATAGGGATTATTCAAGTGAAGATATACGTTGCCCCCATGTGAGGGGTTCCGTGAAGAGGATAGCATGAACCATAAAACTGTTTCCCTCCATATGAAATACCAGAGTACATATGTGGACCCTCCACGGGAAAAGTGTTGGTAGGAACCGACATGGCAGATGAAGGATACATGGATGGGGTGTAATAAGTAGAAAAACCACCCATTTGAGTATTGGCTCCTGAAAAAGCATGGCTGGGAATGGATCCGTAAGAGGGGAGATTCCAACCCCCCACAATGAGAGTTGGTTGAGGGCCATGAATCCTATCAAATGAATATGTAGACGATGGGGCCATGGTTCCCCCGAATCCAATGTTAGGATTCATATAAGTTGGCCAGGGAGAGGATGGGATGGGTGAAGGTATGTTTGCATATCAATAGGAAAATGATTAGAGGCCCAAGGCATGGACTAAGTGTCATAATTATGCATACCATTATGAAAAGTGGAAGAATTCGTCCCCATGAAATGAATGAACATCATGGGGGGGTAGTGGTAAAGGAGGGAGTTGCATGAACTCCAATATCTATGATAATGACAACTCAAAGCTCGGTATAAAATATCAAAGGCCTACTAATAATCAAATAGCACACCAAAAATAATCAAACGACCAATATGCACATAAACAGGATAAAGTGGCTGATAGGGGCCTCCCTCCCTAAAGTAGGTATGCCTTGCCCAATAGGGGTCTGAGACTCCCTGCTGTAGATTGGAGATAGAAGAATCAGTTATAAGGGCCCTTGTGGGCTTAACAACCAGTTGGTTAGATCCCCTCAGAGAGGTAATCCTCCATGAAGGATGTGTGTTGTCTGACCCTTATTTGACCTAGGGTACCTGTAGAATAACCCCTGCAAGTAACCTATGTGGCACCTAAGTCAAACAACTAAGAAACCATGGTATAACCGATGCACATGAGAACAATCATAAGTCAGGTCCACCGTATGGTTAGGGTAGCAAAGCCTGAAACCTTGAAAGCACCACCTCTCACAGAGGTAATAGCACTAGCTAGATCCCCATATATGAATAGATCCCTAGAAATATATCTGACGCTAAGAAGGTATCGGGGGGATATCCCTTCAATCAACCTCACAAGACCTCATGCTTAAATCCAGTGTAAGTGGGGCCTCCTGATATTACTAATTATACAGTGGATTTCTCCACTCCCTTAGTCAAACACATATGTTGATTTAATATCCTTGGAGAAGTTTACTCACAAAATCCTATTCCAAGGCACTAAATCCTAAGATAGTTTGTGCACCCTAGAAAATAAAATCGTTACTAATAAATTTTAAATTATAGCGTTAATTTTAATGTCCTTGCTTACTCAAAAGGTGCGGTCATGAAACTAGTGATGTTATGACTCAGCAAGTAAAATAAATGAATATGAATACAATGCAAAGTCCTAACTTCAATTTCCAATAAATGATATTCTTCTTAAAAATGAAATTCTCAATTCAATTATGCAATTCTAAATAAAAATGCAATCTTTCTTTACATGCACTAAGATAAATGACAAAGACTCAAGAGATCAAAATGCCAATCAATGTAAAATGCCTAATATTTTTGTACTTTCAATATAAGAAAAATGAAAATGCAAGGACTAAACAACAACTTGATATAAAGACTCTATTGTGTATAGACAGAGACAACCTAAGTAGGATATCAAGGAGAAAAACACCCAAACCAAGGTGCAAGGACAATCAAAATGAAAAGATGATGAGAAATGCACCACCCAAAAATTCAACCAAAGATAGGTTTCCTGTCATTCCACATACACTTAACAGTCACTACAGAGACCCAAGAATACTCTGCAATCATCAAAACCTACCCAACAACCAACAAACCCAACAATCAAGCAACAAAGGTTGATGTACATGACTGTTCAAGGGAAAAGCGCATATGTATGCAACTTGCAGGAGGACAGATCACGTATGTATGTGACTGCCAAGAAAAAATACGCGTATATGTGTCAAAACACAGCTAGGCTAAGGAGAAGGTTGAAAGACTCAGACCCATAGTGAATAGAGGCTTTCAAGAAATCATACGATAAGAAACTCAATATGAATGAGAGAAATTTAAGGAGAAAAACACTCCAGACCCCCAAAAAGAATATTTTATCCCCAGTATGGTCGCCAACTCTATTATGAGGAAAATCTCTCTATGGCTAGGGGTAAATCACAACAGACGGAAATGACTACAGAAATCAACTCTAATCTCAAGTATGATATATATACGAATATGATAGAAAGACAAGATAAAAGGCCTACCTCGTTCAGACGTTCGATGAAGTCCACCGTTGAGCATTTGACCCAAAGAAATACACCTGCAACTAGTCCTCAACAACCAAGCAATGCAATAATATGGTGATAATAAATAATGTTATCATATTCAATAGCATAATCCATCAACATTCATAACAAATATGCCCATGGAATAATAATTCAACTATTTGCAAGATATTGATTGGATGGGAAAATATTATTTCTATTAATATATAATCAACATAAGTGAATAAGTTATAGACTTTCGTTTCGGCACGGTTCGGAACTGAGAAACTAAGTTCCTTCCAGCTGGGCCTCCACCACTTCAATCCTCCACCAAAGGAAAGCTCATATAAGAGAGACAATGAAGTTCTCAATTAGTAAGGGAAGATCTTGGGGGCTGAATAATGTGTTCAGACTTAAAGGACAAAGAAATGAAGACTCAATGTGAAGTGAATAATTCCTCCAGAGCAACTTTTCTCTCAAAGTTGAATTCTTTCTCCTCTTTTCCATAGCTTGGATTTGGCCCATTTATATCCTTTAAGTAGAACTGAAGGGCCGAGTTGGAACGTTTCCAGTATATGGAAGGCCAAGGATCATTGATCTCGTGACGTGACATGGAAACCCGACACCATTTTTCAATTTTGGGCACATTTCTCGATGTACAGGGGATTTAGTGGTTCAACCTGCATATATGCATGTTGTATAGTAGGTAAGGTGTGTATATGTGGAAAAAATTATATTTTTAGCTCTAGGATTTGCAAAAATGGATTTCAAGTCTACATAGGGAAATGGAAAAAGGCCTTCTGTGCAATATTGCATGGGGTGAGGTAAATATTTCTCTAATAGGTACGCATGGTGGTGTCTTAGGTAGTAGATGAGGGGTCGGGATAAAAATATGGGCCACAAAAAGTGATAGGTACCAAGGTGATCAAGATAAATAGAGGAGTCCAATGAGATAGGTCACAAATAAGGGTGTCTCGAAAAGGGTTGGGTCCGTGAAAAAAAAAGGATTAAAAGTGAAGGTTACCATTGTGATTAGAATGAAGAGAGGAATCCAATAGACTAAGTCGTAAACAAGGGTGCGGTTGTTGGGCACTTTAATTGTCTAAATAAATAGATAATCAAGGTGTTCAATATAAATTGTCAATCCCATGGAAGTTTTGTTATTGTAAGATAATTGTGCATAGTCTATGCTAGATTATGAAAGCAACACTAATCAAATTGCAGTAAGGTAAACTAAAAGAAACAAAATTGAAAAGATGAACACTAACACAAGTTGCTGACACAGTTGGAGTTCCAATCTACTATTGCAGAATTGAAATCACAATTTCATAATTGAAATCTAATTTGATGAGTATATAAGAATCCTGGATTATCTAATCTATCCTAATTTTCTATTTTGCTTTTGCAAGGGGAAATTCTGTGCTAATTGTCGAAAGGAAGTCTACTTAATTTCAGAAATGGAAATTCACACTTCTATTTACTTTTGCTTAAAAACAAAGTTTTAATCTAGTGCAGAAAAGGATTTAACTCTCAAAGCAATTCTCCAGTAGTATTCAACAATTGATTCTAACTCTCATGAGACACACTGTTGTGCATTTAACAGAAAGGGACTGAACTGTAACAACAAATGTATTCTAGAAATGATAAACTGATAAATCACACAAATCAAAGCAGTGAATCTAAAACTCAAAACAGAGGGGAGTCTGTGAGGAAGGTGGGTCCTTTCCTTCTCACCGAATCCACTTGAAAAGATTACAGTAGGTTAAAGAAACTCAATTCACTTCTTTATTAACTCACAAAAATTTTCAGATACAATATGATTCACTTCACTCCCTGTTCAGACCTAATCTTCGGTACCAATGATTAAAAAATATCTGCTATTTAAAGACAGAGTCATTCAGTTGAAATGGAATCAGAACAACCTTGAGAATCCGAGATTCTCAAGCTGTTCGTATGATAAAAAGATTTGATATCATTACAAAATCTGTAAATGATTCTGATCACCAACGTGAGCCAAAACATGTAACAACATTGAGGATCGATATTCATGATTCAGATTTGAATGATATACCAGCTTCTAGTATTGGTGGACATCTATTGCAGCAGGTGTAATAGCTTCCAAAAAAAAGTGCGCAGTTGCTGTAGTCGTGTAACAACATGCAGAGTTGGCACATAGTGGTAACAACCGGTGTAACAACAACAATCTTTCTTCAAGACTTGGTTGTTCTACACATTTTGATCATTAGTTGAACATTCATGGGTAAAATATGAGAAATGCTACCAATCAAACATGTTAAGTAAATAAGAATATAAAATAAATATCAAAGATTCATACCTTGGGAAAAAGGGTCTTAGCAAACATGATATTAGGAATTTAGCATAGAAATGACAAGGTTGAATGAGCAAAAGATATAGTGAAAAAGGGACATTTATGGGTCCTAACATGCCCCCCAACTGAATACATTGCATGTCCTCATGCAAAACACATTCAAGCCTTACTCTGAATCTGAGTCAGGGAAGTGACTCCTCCATTGCAAATTGCTAAGACAAAACTGTTAAGTACAAGTATGGGAAAAACCTGTATGTACCCCAACATTTTCTATTTTAGAAATCTGTCTATGTTGCTTTGTCTTCAAGAACAAAATCAGTTTGAGTTGCTTGAGTTACAACCGGTAAGTGTAACAAAGGTTCTTGTTTTAAAGTTGCTGGTAAACCAACGACTACTTTATTACATTGGGATCTCCTCTGCCTTACTGGTTTTTGTGGAGCAGTAAGGTCACTTTCTTTTTTGACTGAGAAATTGGTCGGTTCTTCAGCCTGACCATTCTTTGGTACTTTGATGATTTTATATCCTGCCTGAGATTAAATATCACCACATTGATAGAACATGTGCTCTCTATTCTCATTCATAACAGTGGCTGCTTATGATAATATACCCAAAGTTGAGTTCTCTGAGTTTTGCTGTTGAGAAACCTGCAAGTCCTTCATTAAGGAATCCAACTATGCTTTGAGGTGGTCATTTTCCTTCATTAATTTAGTAATCCTGGAATTTTTAATACCTTGTATCTTCTTTTCAATCTGAGCAAACAACTGAGCAAGTGGCACATCGTCATTATCCTCTCTAGTTTGTGTAACTAGTTCTTATGTAACAACTACTTCTGGTATGATTGGTTCTTGTGTAATAGTCTCTTCCTGTTCAGTTGGTTCTTGTGTAACAACTAATTTTGGCATGACTGGTTCTTGTGTGACAGTCTCTTCCTGGGCAACTGTTTATTGTGTAACAACTAAGTTAGGGGAAGAGGTTGGTTCTTGTGTAACAGTCACATTGTTATCAACTGAGGATAATGGACGAAGAATGGGTAATGCCTGTTCCATATTCTTCCATCTGATTGTTGCTTTAGAAAACCTTGCTGACCAAGTTCTCCTCTTAGGTAATGTAGAGATGAAAATAGGGGATTTCCTTTTCTTAGCTTTAGGAGAAGGAGGGCTCTATTCAACAACCAGGCAAGGAGAAGGAGGGTGTTCTTCAACAACCACACAAGGAGAAGGTTTTGGGATGCTGGGGTTTGATATAATCTATACATCATCACTCAGAGAGTGATGCACAGAATCATCAAGCAGGGATGATGATTCTGTTGTAATTCATTTACATTCGGCCTGCAATGATAAAATAGTTTCTTGAAATTCCTTGCACAAGGTAAAACCCGAAATATGTACCTCCATAAAATCAGTTAGCTGTTCACTTAGGTTTGTATCATTGATGTCAAAATATGGCAGGGTCTGAGTATCAACAAAATTAGGACACTCTGTCGCAGCAACTCTGTCGATGCATTTATGAGATTTCCTGCTAGTTTGACATTTTATTTTCTGTGATGATTCAGTGGCAATGACAGTATGGGCTTGAACGACTTTTGCATCAATAAGAGGGTTTTGAGTTGCTTCTGGTGCAACTCTTTCGATGCCTTTCTGAGATTTTCTTATGGTTTGACGTGTTATTTTCTGAGACAATTCACTGGCAGTGATAGTAGGGGTTTGAACTGCTATTGCAGTAGACCGTTCTGACCTAGTTCTCTTCCTCGGTAAATTAGAAATAGAAGCAAGGGTTTCCATTTTTTTAGCTTTAGGAGTAAAAGGGAGTTCTTCAACAACAACTATTGCAGCCATGGGTTGAGGCTTGTGAGGCTCAATCACATCTGTATGAATAAGGTTTAGTTGTTTTGGCTCAACACTGTCGATGTGTTTTTGAGTGGTGTGAGAGGTGCTTCTGATTTTGCATTTGGTATTCGAAGTCGACTTACGGGAAGTTACAATTGGGGCTTTAACTGTTGGTATAGTCGAAGGCACAAGATTTGGCTGTTCTGGGTTGGCTATAACAGTAGGCAAAGAAATTGGTTGTTCTTCCACTTTTGGTAATGGGTCATTAGGAATCCCCATTCCTCTATGAATTAACAATCCTATTAGTCTGTGATTGAAAAGACAATTCATGGGATGCTTTGATATCTTGAAAAAGTGAGCCATATTATGCAAGGAATGAAGAAGGTAATAAGGGATGTTTATTAGCTTCTGATGTCTTAAATGTGACAGTAGTATAAAATCATAAAAATAAACTACTTGATATCTTCCTTCACATGTAATGTACCTCTTTCCAAATTCTGATACTTTCCCCCATGGTTCTGGGAAGGAACTTACATATACACCTCAACCCTTGGTCTGAACTTGCTCACCGTCCACTAGAAAACCCTTCTATGCTTTGGGAAGATGTGCTTTTATGTTAAACCATCGTTCTCTTGTGGTCGACAACCCGGTCACAACAGCCATGGTTTCCTCTGTCACTATAATTCTCACTTCGTGCACCATTGAATACCCTTCTGTGAGATTCTGACTGAACTCCAACACCTTTGCTTCATTAAATCTCTGCAACTTCTTGAAATAAGAAATCCATCCAACCTGCAGAAAGAGTTGGTAAACATCTATGTGTAGTAGCAACGCATCCAAATTTTTCGGCTCATACCTCACAACTGATCCTCCCATGACGTCATTTTAGAATCTAACAGTCACAAAGGAGGAGAAACCAACACCTAAACCAGAGACACAACAATTTAAAACGAGGATTTCATAAAGAACATAGTGTCTTAGTGAAAATAAGTGTGGTCGAAAGGTGGCGGAGGTGATTATAAAATGGGATTTTGATGTTATGTTGGTGTAGATTGTCTTCCCCCCCAACTAATATGATTGGATCATGGTGCAACGAATTTAGGGAAAACCGACAAATAAGCATGGAAGCTTGCTTCAATATCTACATCACTTTGACACGTAGGATTAGTAATCGTACCTCATAACTTACCGCACGAACCGGTCTGACGGAGTAACCGCACTATCCAACTACCATCTGATCCATGTGGAATAGCTATAATGATGAGAGATGGCTCTGGAACGTGAGCAATTATGAGATGAAAACTGGATCAGAGGTGGAGTCCTTTCTTTGGTTGACTAGTTGGAAATCGACGGATGTGGAATCAAGAAATGATAAAGCATCCTTTCTGGTCTGAGAGAGTGGAAAAGATAGCAGTGGAAATGACAAAACAACAGTGTTTCAACATGGAAAGATATTAGAGTGGGAAATATTGATGGAGTATCATCATGGAAAAGTGGCAGAAATGTGAAAAATGGGTGAAGTGATATGAAAAATAGTGAAAAGAAATAACAACAGTAGGTGTATCAACATGTAATTTTTGGCCGGAATAGTATAATTAGGTGTAGCAGCATGTAAATCAACCAATTTGTCGAAACAATGGTGTAAAAGCATGTAAATTGGCCAAAAGGGTGTAACAACATGTAAATCGGCCAAAAGGGTGTAACAACATGTAAATCAACCAAAAGGTTGTAACAACATGTAACTCGGTTGAACACATAATCACTTAGTTTTTAGGAATTTTTTCAACTTCCAGAAACTAATCTTTCGACTCCTTCTGTTGTAATCTAATTTGTTGTTCATCAATCTATCTACACACAAGTAATTGCATGATACCCTTTTAGGCTGAATTTATTAAAGAAACATAAAAATTTTGAATCAAAAACGAAAAAAAATTCAAATTCCCATAGTTTATTTATATACAAGGTTTTATTGAAAAGAGAAAAGTTCTAAGGTTTAGAAGGGGAAGGAGCAAGCTCCTTTTTCTTTAAAAATTGATATTCTGTATCAGCTGTGCATCTGGTTGTAAATTCTGTCTTGGAAAGTGGATGCTGATACATGCACAAGCGATGACCATTTGCATGTAATTGTGTATTGGATCCATCAATAGTGATCAACCTGACTATACCATTGGGAAAAATAGTGTCTTCCTCTTAAGGTCCTAGCCATTGTGTACGCAACTTACCCTGAAATTCTTTAAAGCACAAATCATACAACAGAGCCCAATATCCCTTTTGGAATAACTTCTTCTTGATAACTCGGTCATGCCACTTGGTTCTTTGCTGCTGAATCACTGTGTTTTGATGAGTAGCGTCCAAACGCTTTTCATCCAGCTCATTTAGCAGCTACAGTCTGGCCTTCTGTGCCATAGTCAAGTCTAGATTGACTACTGATGCAGTTCTTATGGTTTTGATCTCAAATTCAATGGGAAAAACAAAGCTCTTTCCATATACCAGTTCATAAGGAGAAAATCCAGTTGTGTTCCTCCAAGTGGTTCGATAAGCCCATAGAGATTCATGCAATCTGTCAGACCAATCCCTACGATGTTCCCTCACTGTCTTTGTAAGAATAGCTTCTATGACTTTGTTTGTACTTTCCGCCTGTCCACTACCTTGGGGATGGTATGGAGACGCTATTCTATGCAAAACATGATATTTACTGAGTAGGGATTCAAACTTATGTGATGTGAAAGGTGGTCCCCCATCAGTTACTAACTCTCTAGGAACTCCAAACCTAACAAAGATATCTTCAAACAAAAATGCTAAGAGAACTTCTTTTGAGGCCCTGCTGAGTGCTTTTACATCTACCCACTTGGTCATGTAATCTGTGCAGGCCAATATATAGACTTTCTGATTAGAAGGTGGGTTAATGGGCCCTACAAAATCCATGGCCCATCTCTCAAAAGGCTCTAAAACCACTTGAGGTTGGAAAGGCATCTCATCCCTATGATTTGGCTGACCCATTCATTGGAAATTGTTACAGGCTTGGACATACTTCTTTGCATCTTGAAATATTGTGGGCCAAAAATAGCCCATCCTCAAAATTTTATGCCTAGTCCTTTTATCAACAAAATGACTGCCACAAGGGCCATCATGGAAAGATTTAAGCAGATCATAAACTTCATCATCCCTCACACATATCTTGATTTCTTGATCCATTCCTGTGTAGAAACGATATCCCCCTATTCAACTATACCGAGCACTCTTCTGAATAATCTTCCTTATTTCTCGGGGAGATAGATGTGGAGGTACCTTTCCTGTAACCAAATAATTAGCAATGTCTGCATACCAAGGTGAGTGAGAAGATACTACAAACAAATGTTCATCTGGAAAGGAATCATCTACAGGTGAATTATCATCATTTGTATGCAATCTTGAGAGAAAATCAACAACCACATTTTCTTTTCCTGGTCTATCTACTATAGTGATGTCAAATTCTTGTAGTAATAGCAACCATATTGTTACTTGGGCATTAGTAATAGGCTTATTCATCAAATACTTAATTGATGAATGATCAATATGAATAAAAGTAGGATAACTGGTGATATAATGCCTAAATTTATTGATCGTATAAACCACTGCCAATAATTCTCTTTCAGTAACTGTATAATTTAACTCAGCAGGAGCCATGTTCTTGCTGATATAGTAGATAACATAGGGATATTTGTCCTCCTGTTTCCCTAGCACTTCACCAATTGCAGTGTCTAAGGCATCTGAAGAAATATGAAAAGGAAGATCCCAATTGGGCCCTCTCAAAATGGGAGCTGTGGACAATTTCTGTTTCAGATCTGGAAAAGACAATTCATAATTGTCAGTCCAATGAAAGTCAACATCTTTTGTTAATAGAAAAAATAAGGGAGAGGCAAGTTTGGAATTTTTTTTAATGAATCTCCTGTAATATCCAACATGCCCTAAAAAAATTCTTACCTCGTTCTAAGTTGATGGGGTTGGAATGTCCAAAATTTTTTGGATTTTGGCTAGGTCTACCTGAATTCTTGCATAAGAAATGAAGTGTCCCAGTACCACACCTTCGCTCATCATCATATGAAACTTTTATGTACTTAGAGAAAGATGAGGCTGTATACATCTTTTGAGCATTTTTTCCAGATTAGATAAAGCTTCATCGAAATTAGTACCATAAGGTGTAAAGTCATCCATGAATATTTCCATACAATCATTCACCATATTAGAGAAAATACCAATTACAGCTCTCTGGAAAGTGGTTGGTGCATTACACAAGACAAATGGGAGAACCTTGTAAAAAAATGTACCCCAAGGGCTGGTAAAGGTGGTCTTATCTTGGTCCTGTGGAGCAATTTTTATTTGGTTATATCCACTAAATCCATCTAGGAAAGAGAAAAAAAAATTCCGAGATAGATTGTCTAGAACCTGATCAATAAATGGCAGAGGGAAATGATTCTTCTGCATGGCCTTATTTAGGGCTCTATAGTCCACACACACTCTCCATTTACCATTCTTTTTAGGTATGATAACCAACGATGAAACCCACTCGCTATCTGATATAGGGTAGATGAATCCGACATTTAAAAGTTTCTGGAGTTCTTTCTTAACAATCTCTTTAAGATTAGGGTTCATCCTCCTTTGGGGTTGGCAAATGGGTCGACATTCTTCCTTGATGTATATATGGTGGGTGCATAGTTAAGAGGAAATTCCTTTCATATCCATGTAATCCCAGGAAAATGCTTCCTTATGTTCAATTAATAAATTCATCAAACGACGAGTTTCAATAGAAGATAAATTGGGATTGATGTTCAGGGTTTTTCCAGGTTCGATTTCTACAACGATACTCTTAGAATTAACTTTAGGAAATAATTCAGTTGTTTCAGCGTTTTCTATTACAGTGTTTGTTGTTACAGTTGAATTAAATTGATTTACAATAGTTTTAGAGAACGTTTATGGGCTCTCTCCTTCCTGGGCAATAGGGTCAAAGATTATACTCAATCGATGGTGCGTATTCTATGTAACAACAGAGGGGTCACTGATAAAGATATTGCTTATCTCATCCTCTGTCTCGTCTTTGAAACTCAGGGATTTTCCTATGGTTAACATAGGCAAAGAGGTTTCATCCTCAATGTCCATCCATAAAGAATTTTCGGGTTCCACACTGGGTGTAGCATGAGGATAAAGGGTAAGTTTCTTGGTATCATAACCATAAGAGATGGTCATTGAACCAGATATACAACCAATGAAAGCATCAACTGTAGCTAACCATGGTCTTCCTAGAATTAGAGGATGCCCCCCCAGACGAGTTTTAGGTTGCAATACGACAAAATCAACAGGATACTCCCATGAATCAACTGAAATAACTAGATCATCGATTACTCCTTTTGTTATGATAGTAGAACGATCAACTAATTTTAAAATACTAGGATTAGGTTGGACTTACATTCTGAGTTGCAAAAATTGTGTAGTCTCTATTGCTATAATGTTAATTGTTTCCCCTAAATCAACTAACACATGGGGAATAAATGTCTATCCAATTTTGACAGTGACTATAGGGTTTCCTGGGTCACCATATTTAATAGGTGGGGTTTTTCCTAACATCAGTTAAGACAATTCTCCCACTATGTGCACTGTGAGGGGGTCCCTAGGTTTTCTTCCAGGAATTTTGATACATAGGTCTCTTATAGTATTTGCATAAATAGGGACATCCCTAATCGCTTGCAATAGTGGAATGTTAACATGCAGATTTTGCAATTGTCCTAAGAGATTGAAGGATGGTAATTCCACAATTTTGGTAATTTTCAGTCTTTCAGGGAATGGGGGGTCTGCTAATTCTATGATAGGTGGTCAATTTCTTCTGTATCAGCAGATGGTTTTTCCCCCGATTCCTTGTCTGATTATGAAGATGGAGTATCTTCAATTATTGGCTCGACTATTCTCCTTGATATTAATTTTATCTCATCACAAGGCATAGGAGTAATAGACAGAGCTGGAACATTGTGTACATCAATATTCTGAACGACCTTATTATTTGGATTTGGGTTAGGTTGCATAGGCATCTGAGGTTGTAAGGGAGGATTGTTCTGTGGGGCATTGGGAGGTAACTGCAACTGTTGATGTTGGTACTGGGGTTGGAACTATTGTTGATAGGGGTTCTATTGGTGATGGTCTTGATAAATAAGTTTTTGTTGAGGGCCTCTCCAATATGGGTTCCATTGCCCATTGTGATTCTATTGTTGGGGCATAGGCAACCATGCATTGTGATGTTGATAAGGAGGTGGCATCTGATTTGGAGGGGGGGCATTCATCTGGCCATATTGAAGTTGATTGTTCACATTATTTCAATAATTAAGTGCTACAGGAGAGAATTGAGAGTTTATACCTTGACCTCGTGGCTACTACTGTCTTCTCTATGTTATTATATAAGCAACCTCTGCTTCCTCATTATTTTCCTTCATTTATTCTTTCACACCTAGTAGGGAAGGACATTTGTCAGTGGCATGATCTAATTCACAAATAAGACATACCTGGAAACTGTTCAATGGGCACTCCCTTGGTGGATGTTTATCTCTTCATTTCGGATAGAAAATGGACAGTGCCCGATCTCATTTTGCTTGTTTCTGTTTGACCCACAGAGTGTGCATTTGTGAAGCAAAAGAATTAATCATTTATGTTTTGAAATTTTCTAACAAATTTCCTATTTCTGCTCTTCTTGCCCCTCCATTGGCTGATTTCTGTACCCTTGAAAAAGTGGTATCCCTGGTAGCTGACTTATTCCTTGTAGATCCTCGAGAGCATCTCTTACAAATATTTACAATGTATTCATAGGATTCCTTAGATATATCTCCCTTGCCAAGCATATTCAACATATCTAAACAATCATCTCTAACTCCTTTTAGAAAAATAGTTTTCAGAATGTCCTTACTCACATCCGGATGTCCAGACCTTTGTATATTATACTGGAGTCACTCCACAAAATCTTCAAGGGTCTCGTCCTCGTTCTAAGAAATCTTGAATAATTCCTCTCTTCATTCCCTCATTCGGCAGTAGTCTTGGTATTTTTCCAGGAAAAGCTGTCTCATTTGTCCCCATGTTGAAATATTCTCTCCTCCAAGGCTCATGAACCATCTTAATGTGTTACCCTTCAATGTAGTTGGAAATAATTTAAGCTTCTGCACAGTGGTAGTGTAGTCATAGCTTCTACACAGAATATCAAATTCAAATAGAAAATCATCTGGATCCTCAGTAGATAATCCATGGAAATTTGGTAGGGATGAGAGAGGTATGTTGTTTATAGGAGCCATCCCCCGTGTGGGAATATCAGAAATAGGAAAGACCAGGGTGGAGATAGTATTTTCATCATTTGCCTAATCTTCATTGTTCAGTGGATTCTCTCGGTGTAATTCTTCTTCATTATCTCCTTGATTTTCCATATGTGCTCTTTCTCTCCACTCAATACGAAAAGCATCCCACTCCTCTTTAGTGACTATCTGTCCGTTGATATGATAAACAACTTCTTCTGGATTTTCCCTATTCCAAGCTACACTTCCTTGATCTTCAATATTCTCCAGTGTTTTGTACTGCTGACTTGTTGGTGACAAACCTTCAGCTTCAACCCTTGATAAAAACGATGTTTCAAAATGGGGTGGTTATGATGACTGAGGAATATGTCTTCTTGAAGGATTTGAAGGGTGGAAGATAGATTCTAAAGAAGAATCTACTCTGGCTATAATCTCATCAACAAAGGTTGGCCTTCCCAGTGTAGGATTCCTTCCACCACGTCCTCTGGTACCTGTAGGGTTAGTATTTTTAGGGATACGTCCTCTTGTTCCTCGATTCATGCAGATTACTCATTCCTAAGAAAATAAAACTAACGTGCTTACAATAATCTATAATTATCTTCCCCAACAATGGTGCCAAAATGTTGGGCACTTTAATTGTCTAAATAAATAGATAATTAAGGTGTTCAATATAAATTTCCAAACCTAGGGAAGTTTTGTTATTTTAAGATAATTGTGCACAGTCTATGCTAGATTATGAAAGCAACACTAATCAAATTGTAGTAAGGTAAAACAAGTTGCTGACACAACTAGAGTTCTAATATACTGTTGTAGAATTGAAATCACACTTGCATAATTGAAATATAATTTGATGAGTATATAAGAATCCCGGATTATCTAATCTATCCTAATTTTCTATTTTTCTTTTGCAGAAGGAAATTCTGTGCTAATTTCTGAAAGAAAGTCTACTTAATTGCATAAAGGGAAATTCACACTTCTATTTACTTTTGCTTGAAAACAGAGTTTTAATCTAGTGCAGAAAATGATTTAACTCTCAAAGAAATTCTCCAACATTATTCAACAATTGATTCTAACTCTCATGAGACACACTATTGCACATTTAACAGAAAGGGACCGAACTGTAACAACAAATGTATTCTAGAAATGCTAAACAGATAAATCACACAAATCAAAGTAGTGAATCTAAAATTCAAAACAAAGGGGATTCTATGAGGAAGGTGGGCCCTTTCCTTCTCACCAAATCCACTCGAAAAGATTACAGTAGGTTAAAGAGACTCAATTCACTTCTTTATTAACTCGCCAAAATGTTCAGATGCAATATGCTTCACTTCACTCCCTGTTCACAGCTAATCTTTGGTACTAATGATTACAAAAGATCTGCTATTTAAAGACAGAGTCATTCAGTTGAAACAGACTTAGAACAACCTTGAGAATCCAAGATTCTCAAGCTGTTCATATGATAAAAATATTTGACATCATTACAAAATCTGTAAATGATTCTGATCACCAGCGTGATCCAAAACGTGTAACAACATTGAGGATTAGTCTTCATGATTTGGATTTGAATGATATACCAGCTTCCAGAATCGGTGGACATCTGTTGCATGAGGTGTAACAGCTTCCAAAAAAAAGTGCGCAGTTGCTGTAGTCGTGTAACAACATCCAGAGTTGGCGCATAGCTGTAATAGTCGGTGTAATAGAAGTGATCTTTCTTCAAGACTTGGCTGTTCTACACATTTTGATCATTAGTTGAACATTCATGGGTAAAATATGAGAAACTCTACCGATCAAACATGTTAAGTAAATAAGAATATAAAATCAAGATCAATGATTCATACCTTGGGAAAAAGGGTCTTAGCAAACATGATATTAGGCATTTAGCATAGAAATGACAAGGTTGAATGAGCAAAAGATATAGTGAAAAAGGGACATTTCTGGGTCCTAATAGCGGTCGGTCCCCAATTTTTTCTTTTTTAAACTCATGCGGAGTTATACTCCGAGTTCAATACTTTTGCAGTGTCGGAATTCCCAAATTCTCAATAATAAAAAATGTCGGCAAGGAGTGTTTTTGTAGTGAAACATTTGGCAGGGGCCAAGTTGCACTGTAATAAATCAGTTTTTTACATCCCAAGGGTTAGGGTTTGCAGGGTATCTACAGTCAAGGGTTTTCCCTATGCTATACCTCTCTTATATACGTGTGTGGTCGAACAATAGTACTCGACTCAATATTGCAGGGCACCAACTAAAAAGGATAGACCGTACCCTTAGTCATACTACTCAATTACCTAGGTAATAGAGAGTATCTTCTTGAGTGTTATTCTCGATGACACTATAGTAGTCAGGAGGATGATCAATTTATCTACGGAGGGATTTAGGATATCTAGGCTGATCCATATACATGTGTTGTCTAATGCACTACAACTTGAAGGGGTATGAACATGGGTTAAAAGGGTGGCCAACAATGGGATCTTAAATACAACTTGTAGTTCCTGTGTGTATGACTCCCCGACTGCTATTTTATGCATGAAATGAAAGATCTATGTAGCTTAAAGATGCTGGAATACGTCTCTACCCTGAATTTTTTTTTACCCCACAAGTTCTACCTAGGAAGGAGCTCTGATACCACTTGCACTATTCCAGATGTATTATAATATGCAGAACATAAATATTTAGCAAGCATTAATGGAAAAACAAGATTATAGTTAGAACAATACTAGAATAACACTAGAAAGAGCACCTTTATTAAAGATAGCAATGTTCACTTGCCTCTTTGAGGGGGGAGTCTCCAACAGAGTAGAGCTCTATTACAATAATCTCCAAGACAAAATATCCAATACCTCCTACTCTTATTTATACTAATTCTACCTTCTAAGAAAACTTCTAGAGGAAGATCTTTCTAGAAGCGCAAGCTTCTATTAGGTCTTCTTACATTGACTTATTCTTCTTTATTTATTAGGCCTTATTAACTAATGTTGGCCTTTATTACATAGAAAACATATCGTACTAACTAATGACCCATGAAGAGGGGTTATGATCGGATCTGAACACCCCCTTCAAGATGTGGAATCTCATCATCAAATTCATGATATGTCTTTACATGAGTAAATCTATCCAGATGACCAAGCTGCCTCTCAAAATTTTTGTCTTTCTTTGTAGATTCAAGAAAGATCACATCTCTAGAAAGGATAAAATTCTTGTTTGTCTCATCATAAATATGATACCCCTTGGTGGTATTTGAGTACCCAAAGAAGATGCACTTCCGACTCCTTGCATCAACCTTTATTCTTTGCTCCTTAGGAATCAAGGCATAGTAGGTGGAACCAAAGACCTTGATATGCCTCACCAAAGGAATGTGGCCATAAAACATTTCATATGGAGTCTTTTTTTTTATAGCATGAGATGGACACTTGTTTTTGACATAAACTGCACATAGAATTGCATCATCCAAAAACATCAATTCAACATTCTTGAAAACATCATGGAACAAACCATATTTAGGAGTGTCCTTTTAATTCATTCAACTACATTGTTTCATTTTGGATTGTATGGAATTGTTGTTTGGTGTTTGATCCCATGTTGGTGAAGGTAACTTTCAAATTCATTAGATGTATATTCTCTTCCATTATCAATGTGAAGAGAGCCAATACGAGACTGAGCTTCATTTTGAACCCATACATGAAAATTTTTAATTGTTTCAAAATCTTGTGACTTATCTTTCAACAAATACACCCAACACATCCTAGTGTAATCATCAATAAAGGACACTATGTATTTATTTCCGTTTGCAGAAGGAATAGGCATTAGGATGCATAAATCCGAATGAATCAGTTGAAGTCTTCTACATGCTCTAGAGGTAGAATCATGGAAAGGTTCTTTGCTATGCTTTTCAAGATTACAAGCATCACATTGTTTTAGTTTTCTAGGAATGGTAGGCGGAACATAAATACCATTTTTTCTCATCAAAAAAATATTGTCATAATTTATATAACCAAATATAGAATGCCACAAAAGACTAGATGACATTATACCTTCACCATGATCAGAGAGGTATGTAACATTGTGTGTATGGGAAGTTGTCCCATTCAACTTCAACAATCTTCCATATTCCGTTCTGGTCATAACAAGCATGTTATCGTAATCCTTTTGCACTTCAACCTTACCACCAATCATGTGAATATAGTGTCCTTTTTATCTGATGAGCACAAGGGACAACAAGCTTCTTTTCATCTCAGGAAGATAGAGTACATTATGAAGAAGAAAATACGGGAGTCCAAGAAATTTAAGCTTGATGGTGACTATTCCTAAGGGTTTGAGGCTAGACTTGTTTGCAAAATACACTATGCCATCTACATTGTCATTGAAGTCTTCAAAAAATTATTTTCGGAATGTCATATGAGAGGTTGTGCCTGTGTCAATAAGCCATGTATCTTTCCAAGGACCATATGCAATGTTAATTAAATCTTTTGTTACTCCTATGTTGTAGTGAGAAACAATGTAATGAGAAGATTTAAGTGGATTAAATTTTGTTGGTTATGTTCATTTACCTTTGTCTTCTTTGATCTTGTCCCATGGAACTCTGCAATCATCTAATTTATGTGACCCATTCTTTTTGCACTGGGTACAATGGAGATTGGATCTATAATCCTCGTTGTATTTATCCCCTTCCTTTGAGATTATTTCTTTCACATCCTCTTCCTCTTCCATCTCTTTCTCCTCTAGAAGAATCAGGTGGTTTACTCTTGTCTTTTTAAGAAAGGTAAACCGGTTCACCAATTGAAGGAGCTGACTTGTTTCCAAATACTTTCTCATGATCTACAACTTTCTTTACCAGTTTTTGAAATGTCATGGATTTCATTTGATTACTTGCATGTAGTGATTCAAGGTAGTGAGAATATATATGGTAGAGTGCCTTAATGAAGGCCATGAGAGGGAGACCACTATTCTCTCCATTGGCTTCAATGTAATGCATTATGGCTGTGATTTCTGAGGCTAGAGCCATAGGGTCATCATTCTTCAACTCTAGGTTGAAGAGCTTCAACATTAGTTGTATGATTTCAAGCTCAGAATGTGTGTCATACAATTCATTTAGTCTTTTCAAGCCACCATAGGAATCACTAATGGAAGCAATATGATGGATCACCTCTTCACTTATTGTCACAAATATTACTGCATATGCCTTCTGGTCTTTGTCTTCCCATATTTCACATTCTTTGTCTGTGGTCGGAATGACTGTTTTTTTTTTAGGTCTTATACTCTTCATCTTTAATACTGAGGATTCTTCTTCAGATTCCACTTTTTCTTATTTTTTTGATTTTGCATATTCTTCAGGTATTTTGTTTCTCCGAGGGACTTATTTTTCTTCAAAAATCCCTTTCCATAGATTATTGAAGATCAATGTTCTCTTGATCTTCCTATACCATTATCTATAGTTCTCCTTGCCAGTCAACACCATGTTGACAATGGAGATGAGGGAATGCATTGTCTTTTGTTGTCTTCACACGTGTTATCAAATAAAATATAATGAAGCTCCACCAATAAGGTTTTCTTGTTATTACACCAATCAATAATTGGAATGGATTGCTCACTCAAATTTAAGTAGGTTACACTCAGACATCAATAATGTATAATGTAGGGTATAAAATCGATATGAAACCAACGATAATGTATAATGAAGGGTATATGAGTGATATGTAATGAGGAAAGGAGATATACCAACGATAATAGAAAAAAGAAATCAATAGCACTACCAAACCACAAGTTTAGAGGCTAGACATGCAAAATGAGATATCGTTGTTAAAATAACTGCCTACTCCAGATCTCGTGCTCAATAAAACAAGGAAGAGTTGAAAGAGATATTGTTATACAAACCAAGGATGAGTTGAAAGAGATATTTCTACCCACTCTATATCTCATGCTCAACATGTACGGTGATGACTTTGGTGTGTATTTGTGCCAAATTGATTCAAGGGAAAGCTCCAGGCCGAAAATGAGTTTAATAAAGGTGGGTGACTTCATATATCCTATGCTAATGGTACACTCCTAACCAAGAGGCTTGACTGTGTTATCATCACAGAGCCATATGGTATGAAGACGAGCGAAGATAGGGATTTGAGTCGAGACTGGGTATAGTTGGAGTGTATATGGATACCACTGATCCAAAACTATTTGCAAGTGGCTTCCTTTCGCAGGTGAAAATAGAGCTAAGCATTCAATTCGATAGGAAACAAAAATACCATAGTAACATGATGGGATGGTTTTTAGAATGGATAATGAGAGAAGAGAGTGAGAAAAAATGATAGTGACTCAAGTGATTAGAGTGTGAATGGATATTTCGAGCATGTCAGGCATGGATGGTGTGGGGAGTGTAGTTCTGAATAGATATTAGGGTTAGGGTTTTAGTTTGTGATATAACCCTAAAATTTATGATAGGATTGATATATGAGCGATCTGATTAGACTACATGAGGAAAATCATTTAGACAGTATCTCACCAGAATGGGTAGGCTGACAAGAGGTGTTTTCTGTACACTCAGGGAGAGAAAATATTCATGGAGTTAGCATGGCTATGATACCACTGTCAGGCCAAGCATTGGGAAGGAATGATAACTCCCTGGGATGATTTTCATTAGCTAGGTAGGTGCATATATACATAACTGAATGGCTCTTGGTCTTCCCAAATAGGTGACCGTTCCTATCACCTACGACTCTTCATATTAACATTATAATTACAAGTAATGCAACCCAAAGGGATTATGTATCCAAAAAATAGAAAACCAATTGTGTTATTTGAATAATTTTCTTGTACGTGTGATCCATAAATGGTAGGATTATAGCCTATCCATTTGACCAACATAGATCCTTGCTGAATCTTATTGCACTGCTCATCTCATTAACACATAATAACTCTTCAATTTAATTAATATACCTTATAAAGATACAATTTTTAACATGTTTATCTATCTTATTCCTATTTCCCTTTGGAACGTGAACATAGGAATCATAGCCAAATACCCTAAGATGTGTCAGAGAGGGTTTCTTACCAATCCATACCTCATGTGGAGTCTTATCATCCAACATTGACGAGGTTGATTGATAGACTAGGAAACATGCAGTACCCACTACCTCTGCCTAGAATTCCTATCCTAACCCGACTCCACTAAGCATGAACCTTGTTTTTTCCATCAGTGTCTTGTTCATCCTTTTTGTAACTCCATTATGCTGAGGTGTATAAGGAGTAGTCTTCTACCTTTATATACCCCACTTATTATATAATTATTCGAATTCATTTCTATAGAACTCTCCACCATTATCCATCCTCGACACCTTAATTATTTTCTTTGTATGATTCTTCATAAGAGCCTTAAAATATTTACACCTATCAAAGAATTCATATTTCTTCCCGAGGAAATATATCCATGTATTCCTCAAGAAGTCATCTATAAATGAGACATAATACTTAGATTTTCCCAGTGATGGAATCGACACAAGTCCAAACACATCATTGTGCACCAACTATAAAATTCCCTCTTCCCTCATTGCACTAGAGGGGAAACTTACCTGTTTCTACTTCCCATATACACAATGTTCACAAAAATCAAAATCTAGAGAGCAGTTATACATACCTTCAACCATACCTTTATCGTGTAGTAGTTGAAGGCCCTTCTCTCTGATATGCCCGATTATTTGATGCCATAACATAGATTTTTCTCTAGAGACTGTAGGAGTCTTTTCTTTTTCATCTCCAATCTTAGTAACAATGAAACTATTAAACCTATCACTAGTAGTGCTTCCTTCCATATTATATATACTTCCAAACCGAACTCCCTTCAACAACATCATTTCTCCTTGAACCATCCTGTAGGTTTCTTTCTCAAACACTATTTTTACCCATGCATCTTCCATTTTACTTATAGAAATCAAATTTATGGCCAATCCATGGGTGTGTAGAACACTACAAAGTGTTCTAATCCTTCCATCCATGAGATTCAACTTGAATTTTCCTTGTCCTATGATTTTGGCTGTTAATTCATCACCAAAGAAAACATCACCTCCATCATACCTTTCATACTCATAAAAACATTCCCTATGAGGAGTCATATGAAAGGATGCACCCGTGTTGACCAACCATGCCTCATGATATGCATGTGTGGTTGTGTGATATACATGGAATATATAACAAAATAAGAAAATAAACTCCACAAGTAACAAGAACATCAAATATAGAGCATAAATATAATATTGACATCACATAAAACTTAGTTCACTTTCCTCTTAGAGGGGGTAACCTCCAAATGAGCAGAGCTCTCTTAAAATAATCCTCAACCACATACAATGGAGATATGCATTCTTTAAATATAGTTCATAACAAAAAAATACCTTGGGACAATACCTAGGGCCAATACCATGGGTCATCCATAACTAATTATTAGCTACTTGTGGTCCTCATAATAATGAGAGTTGACCACTTATTACAATGAAAACTAACTAATCAATAACTACGAGGGGCTAGGGATGGATCCTAACATGCCCTCCCCCTTCAAAAGAAACCTTTTCCTCAATGCTGAAGATGTGGAAACTGTTGCAGGATGGCAGTTGGTTCCCAAGTTGCATCCTTTGGAGATGTGTCCTTCCATTTGATCAACACTTCTTTGATAGTTCGACCCCTCAATGTTCTCTCTCGCATGCTGAGTATAGATTCAAGTTGCAACCAAATGGATCCTTCTTCATCCAGTTCAGGTAGGATGGTTTGAACCCTACAATAATGACCCACCACTTTCTTCAAACAAGAAACATGGAACACCAGATGTATTTTGGAGGCCGTTGGAAGTGAAATTTTGTAGGCAACTAGACCATTGCATTTGAGAATATGATAGGGTCCATAAAGTTTGGGTTCCAAATTGTGGTGGCCCTAATGTTACACATTATTTTCATCATACCTGTAACCGTTAATGATGTAAACCTATCTGTTTCCTTCAGAGGGGTCAGTGGCCTAAGTTCCTGAAGAAATAAGAGAGAACTTTTCCTAAGAAAAGAAGTTGCATTATCCTTTGTAAAAACCCTATTAAAGAGGATGTTCGCAGAATGCTATATAGGAAGGGTGTGAGAATGCCTGATTCTCGCAGGCTGCACCATAGCTGGGTTGCGAGAGGTTCGCAGGTTGTTCTATAAGTAGGGTGCAATAATGCTCATACGTGGGAAAAACAAGAATCTTCTTGATGCTTCTAGAAGGAGAAACTTCCATGGTGAGGTGGCATCCAAATGGTTTGGATCTTACTCACTTTCATGATTTGGTGGGATCATCTTAACCTCCTCACCTTATCCTCTTCAGCTTATAAAAGGAGAGGAGCTCTCATGGAGAAAGTTGGCTTGGATGAGATTAGCTTTTTGGGATTTGCTTGGATTGGATTGAGCTTCAGGGATTGTTAGCTTGGCTAGATGAGCCACTTTGTCAAGATAGATTGTGAATATTATCAGATCTATGCTCTTAGAATTCTTAGAGTGGAAGTGTGTGGGTAACGAAGAACAGTTGGAAGGGACCTTATGACATCAAGGCCATGGTTGTAATCTCTCTTTCACATTTAATATGATACAATAATATGATTCTTTCCTATAAAGCTTGTTGTGTTTTATTGTATGATTCCTTGATCACATACATAGATTTATATGAGTTTATGCTATTACTATCACTTTGGTTGGTTGTGTTCTTTTGCAGGATCATCATTGTATGAGTGTTGGAATAGAGCTAGGATGGCGATGGTGAGAGGAAGCTGCGTTTAAATGGTATATCACCTATCCCTCTTTAGTTAGTAAATTCAATATCTAAAACTTAAGGAAAGTGTCATGTTTTGGTGTGTTTTGTTCTAGATCTATGTGGATCTAGGGAGATCAGTTAGTGTCTGCACCTACCGATTTATCCAATAACACTTAAGATTTGAGCGATATTTTCTTGTAAGGTTGGAGTTCGAGAAACACCTGATCAACCTCTTGGAAAATCCTTTTGGAGTGTTGCTTGTCAGCTTGTTTCTTCATACGATTTTGGTCCATGTGGAGGTTTTCCTTTAGAGTTGTGAGGGTAAGTTCCCTACCTTGTAGCAAATTTTCAATAGCTTGTACCTTTGATGTGAATGGAATATAGGAAGTGAATGTAGGGGGTTGTTGTCCATACATCGTTTCATATGGTGTCATTTTGGTGGTTGCATGATAAGAAGTGTTGTAGCACCATTATGCCAGTGGTAACCATTGCACCCACTGATGTTGTTTGTATGAAACAAAACAAAACAAGTAAGTTTCCAAACACTTATTGACGACTTCATTTTGGACATTTGTCTGTGGATGGTATGTTGTGCTCATGTTCAATTGCATGCCTTGTAATTTGAATAATTCCCACCAAAAGGTGCTAGTGAAGGTCAGGTCACAGACGAAGACAATGAATGTTGGCATGCCATGAAACTCGAAAATCCGATCAATGAAAACTTGTGCAACTAGGGCTGACATAAAAGGGTGTGGTAAGGTACAAAATTGTGCATACTTGGAGAGGCGGTCGACCACTACCATTATGACTGACTTGTTTCTTTCTTTGGGAAGGCTCACCATGAATTCCATGGAGATGTCAGTCCAAATAGAATTTGGAATGGGTAACGACTGAAGAGCTCCAAGGGTCTTGACAGTTTCCCCTCTATGGTATTGAAAAATATCACATTCGATGACAAAGGTGAGGATATCCTTCTTCATACCTTCCCAAAAAAAAGAGCGGTGAGCACGAGCATAAGTCTTTTGGAATCCTCAGTGACTTGCAAGAGCAGAATAATGCTACTCATTTAAGATCCTGGGCTTGAGTGATGAATCCAGAGATAGAACCAAGTGATCCTTATATATGAGTACATTGGATTTACAAGTATAGTTGGTGGGAGGGATAATGTCATATTGAAGTCACTGAATTGTTTGTGAGATAGTGGGATGGGCGAGCCATTCACACCGAACTTGATCAATCCAATGAGCGATTGATAATGATAGAGAAAAGAGGGAACCTTCATCTTCATATTGTCTAGATAACACATCTTCCAATACATTGTATTTTCCTTTCTTAATATAGATGATCTCATAATCATAGCCTAGCATTTTGGTCAACCACTTATTCTATTTTTGAGATGACAACCTTTGCTCGAGGAAATACTTGAGACTATGGTGTTCGGTTTTGATATAAAAATGACACCCCAATATGTATGGTTTCCAAGTGTGCACAACATGGAGAATGGCCATCATTTCCTTTTCATATGTAGTTTTTCCCAAATTGCAACCACTCAAAGCCTAACTAGTGAAAGCAAGAGGTAGACCATCTTGGGTGAGAACTGTACCAATACCAATTCCTAAAACATCTGATTCGACCAGACACATTTTTTTTAAATGAGGGACTGCTAAGATGGGGGTAGTACACTTGGCCCGCTTCAAATATAGGAAGGCTTGCTCGACTGTAGGGTTCCACTGAAATGCATTCTTCTTAAGAAGGTTCGTCAATGGTCGGACAATTTTTCCATAATGGTGGACAAATTTCTTGTACTATACTGTGAGGCCAAGGTGTTTGACAATTGGCTTAGATTCATGGAAAATTGGTTTTCATAATTGGTTTTCAATGATATTAATCCTTGGAGAGTGATATTGTCAACCCTTGGAGAAGTTCAGTAGTGAATTCCTGTAGCTCAAATGTATGGTTAAGGAACTCGATTTTGTTCAAGATATTTGGACATGAAGATCAATGAATATGCATGTAAGACTATTATGGATGGATAGTACACTTCATGTTGTTTATGGTGATATGTGGTACATCACGTAGTTCCTCACGATCAGGGAGATATAGCCTTGAGAAGTTGGAGAACCCTTTAGAATACTATAGAAGCCCCTAAAAGGTCAAAAAGAAGTCAAAAGATTCTAGAAAGTCATAAAGAAGATTCCCTAGTCAAAGCGGTTTCAAAATAAATTATTTAAATAATAAAGTGGTTGCAACAAGAAGTTAGTTAAGGGTAAATAAGTTATCTTTTGACTAATTAAGGAATTGTTAGTAACAATAAGAAAGTGGGTTAGCCATAGAAGATGGAGAGAGGGGTAAAACAATTACAAGGAAACTTGTAGAGGAAGAAACTTGGAAAGTATAAGTAGGAGAGAAAGGGACTCCTATTAGCAGTTATTGAGCACATTGAATATCTATTTTTTGAAGGTTTATTGTAGGTACATCATTGATGAATCTAAAGGAATGTGAATCTGAAGAGGAGAAAAGAGTGACGACAAGTTTCAAAGTTGTAGAGGGAAAGGGTTTTTGAAAAACCTTGATTACTGAGGCACTCATGGGTCAGACTATACGTGTCTAGCAAGTACTCATTGATCAAGTAGTGTGCAACAAGCGAGGCACTGGTAAAGTTGAGAAAAAGGATAGTAATAGGCTACATAAGCTGAGTAAGGTAAGGTTATCAGTGGTCCGATGTTCCAGGTCAGTCACAGAGCTACATGTATGATTTTATGTGTGTTTTGAAGGGCATATGATGATGATATATGGTTTAGTTTTGGAGTATATGCTTGAGGCATACCTTGGATGCATGGTACAAACCCTAGTGTGTGAATTGAGGCATTTTTGTTAAGGTGTATTGAAGTTTATGTCATGTACTTTTTAAGTGACGTTATGGCACCTTGTTATGAGAAAAATCATGGTGATGCGATATTAGTTAGAGGCATATATTGGATCTATTGATGCACATACTTGAGACATGTTTAGAGGCACTATTTTCTGCATTATACTTGTTGTAGTGAATGGTTTTGAGGCAGATCTGTTGAAGTATATTGTTGGTGCATGTCTGAGTTTTATTGGCATATCTTATGGTGTATTGTGAGCGACATTTGTTGGTCATTTTGGTATATGGTTAGAACATGCTTGATGCTACATAACAGTGAGATTTGGAACATGGAATGATGTAAGGGTTTATGATATTTGGATTATGATAGCGTGATGCTTTGCTAGAGGCCTCTAGTTGGATATTTTGGTACATGTCTTTGGTATATGGTTGAGACACATGTTGGAAAATATTGTTGACGAGTTCACACATACATGAAGTGTATGGTATGGTGATGTTGGTACATCATAATGAGTCATAGTTTGATCTATTGTTGATACATGTTTGGTACATTGTTATAGGCACTTTCTAGTAGTATTGTTGGCACATGATTTATTGATGATGTGGCATATATGACTTGGTATACTTTTAGAATCACATATTGATCTTGGTACATATTGTTGATGTTTGTGAGTAGTCTTGGTTGATCCAAATCTTGGTGATAATGTTCATATGGTTGAGATTTTTCTTGTTAATTGATCTTGGTGAGTAGATATGATTTGATTGATGAGGTTGATGTGACAAATTGATGTGATAGGTTATTTGTACATGTTGTTGGTATAGGTTTTACAGATTGTTGGTATAGGTTGTGACAGGTTGTTGGTACATATTGATGGTAAATCTTGTGACATATTTTTGGTATAGGTTGATAGTGACAAAGTGACAGTGACAATGGTTGATTCAGTGACAGTGATAGGTTATATACATTTGGAACTTATATTTTAGGGCGGTAGGATGTTTCAAGGAAAGGGGGTTATAGCCTCCTTTCGGTTGGAGCTGGAGAATCAAGGCGTTGGAGCTTCCTTTAGGTTGGAGCCTAAGAATTAGGGGGTTGGAGCCTCCTTCTGGTTGGAGCTAGAGAATTGGAGAGTTAGAGATTCCCTTGGGTTGGAGATTGAGAAACTAGGGGGTTAGAGCCTCCTTCTGGTTGGATCCAGAGAATTGGAAGTTGGTGCTTCCTTGAATGTAATTATTTTACATATAAGAAAATCATTCCATGGTTTTCTCCTGCATTGGGTTTGCAAGTAAATATTGGTGTATTGTGCATTATGTGGATGTGTCTATTATTGTTTATTATGCACTGATGGATGTTAATGTTTATAATGCAATAACATATTGATGATGAACTAATGAATATTGTTGAATAATATAAAGGAATATATATTGTGGTTAAAAGTGGTATAAATTGTTCATTATTGATTCACCCCACCCTCTCAGTAATCCAACAATTGGTATTAGAGAAGATTCCTTCAAAGAAACAATTTAACCACTGGAAGGAGATCATGGAGTACGTTAAGATTGGGGTACCATAGTTTGATGGTAAGAACTATGCCTACTAGAGTATACAAATGAAAAAATTCTTACAAGAAGAGGGATGGGATATTTGGCACTCAGTTGTTAAAGGATACAATGCCACAAAGAAACCAAATACTGTAGCCAAGAAATAATTGAAGAAGAATAACAAAATAGCAATGGATTTCGTCTGGGAAGGATTACCTGATCCGATAAGAGAAAAGGTTGGAAAGTGTTCATCAACTAAAGAACATTTGGATAAGCTACATGATATGTATTTTTATCCCATCATAGATTCAAAGATTGCTAAAGAAGATACAGGTACAAAACATAAAGAAAGATGTTCATTATGTGAAACAAATTAAGAAGAAGAAGAGTGGGAAATCAATAGATGTGAGTTCTTTATCTTTAATTGTGAAAAACACAGACATATTGAAATTGAATTCCCTGATTTGAAGATTGAAAGTGACAAGATAGAAAATACCATTGAAATAGAAGACAATCCTAAGCTTGAAAAGGAAAAGAATCATAAAGAAGAATTTAGTCAAAGAGAAAGAGAACTTGAAGATGAAATAATCACATTGAAGATCCAACTTGAAGAAGAAAATCGAACAGAAGAAGTCACGAGGAATCAGATGACGAAGGAATAAGAAGAGGATAAGCTTGAAGAAGAAGTTGTTATGCTACGAGTAAAACTTGTCAAGCTCAACAAAATTTTTGAAGAAGCATCCACATCATCAACAAAGATAGTTGAAGACAAATGTCACAAACCATCAAAAGGGAAAAGTGAAGAGAAGACTAAGATCTATGTAGAAGTCATCAAAGGTTCTATAAAAAAGGAAGAATGTAAGCCCCTAAAGAAGAATATTCCAAAAGTACAAAAGGCTCAAGAGGAAGACCACATAAGAGACGGACATCCAAGAATACCCTCCACATTCAGAGAACAAAGAAGCTTCACTCACAATGAAGGAGTCAATAGAAGAGAATATCGTGATCAACCAAAGCATGATTTCAGAAGGACTACATCACAGAGAAGATCATCTACCCCCAAGTATCAAAATTTCTTTTATGATTTTTTTTTATTGTACTAACTTTGGACATAGAGTTCCAGACTGTAGAGCACATGGAAGAAATACTTAGACAATAAGTGCTTATGTGACCCCACATAATATTGAATGCTACAAATGCCACAACTTTGGTCATATAGCTAGGAATTGTAAAAGTATGATAGTGCCATACATAAAGAAAGAAACATATATCAGATACACCAAGATTTGAAAAAGAAAAGAAAAAGAAGAAAATCAAGTGAAAGAAGAACAGATTCCAAAAATTACAAGACTTTCCATAGTATGAGAAAGACAAGGAAATCCAACAAAAGAAGAACAGGTTTCAGGAATCATATTGTTAGAATTCATAGTAGAGAAATATCATAATGAAGAGCAGGTAAAGAAAGAATAGGTCCCATAAATCACACTTTCAAGATACATAGTAGTGCAAGATCATGAAAAATCCACAAGCAAGAAGGAATATGATGAATCCATAGATGAAGAGAAATATGACTCCACATCAAAGAAGGTATTGTTTTGAGCCATCCTTCTTGGAGACTCCCAATATTATGAATATTGAACATGGGGAGTCTAGGCATCAACTCTACAAATCAGAGATTTATCCTTCGAGTAGTGTGAAGTGTTTCAAATTGATGTTATAGAGAGAGAGAACACTAGTGGACACAGTTGACATTTGATGATCAATTGCAGTAGTCAATGTGGACAATTGAGTAGCAGAGTCTTCGACAATATGGACAAAGATGTATTCATAGATTGGTTCAGAGATTATTTCAGAGATTGGTTCATAGAATGTTGGATGATTATGATAAAGGAATATTTGAATACTTAAACTTTGAATGCTTAATCTTGATTTTTTTATTATATATGTTAGTTTATTTACACAAGGAAGCACCAATGGAAAATAAATCCAAAAGGAAGCAGCTGCATGAAGACATACATTGATCTACACAACAACATGCAGGGAAGTCATCAGAGAGAGAGATCCAGAAAGGAAGATCAATAGAATACAAACATGGAGACATACCCATAGGGGGAGCTATTCTTTTAATCAGGATTGGTTAGAGAAGGTATAGTGTTAGGAGGAGACATATCGACAAGGGGAGTTAATCCTTTATCAAAGGTAGAAATAAATTAATCAGAAGAATAGAAACATGAAGAAAGATGAGAGGCATGAAGACAAGGGGAGAAACCCAAAGGACAATGCAGACAAAGGGAGCATCCCCATGGAGAGTTCAGTAAGGGGGAGCAACCCAAAAAGGAGATACCATTTTCCATTGATGTCAAAGGGGGAGATATAGAAACATTGATGAGGAGAGATGATCACAGGGGGAGCATGAGCATGGGTATTTCCATGAGTAAGTGTTTCCATCAATGCCAAAGGGGGAAAATTTTGGACAATTCACTTAGATTGATGGACGATTGGTTTGGATAGTTAGTTGTCATTGATGTCAACCCATGGAGAGTGATATTGTATATTTATGTCAACCCTTAGAGATTGATTTCGACCCTTGGAGAAGTCTGATAGCGAATTTCGGTAGCCCAAAGGTATGGTTAATGAACTTGAGTTTGTTCAAGGTATTTGGACATGAAGATAAGTGAATATGCAAATAATAATATTATGGATGGATAATACATGCCATGCCATTTCTAGTGATATGTGGTATGTCACGTAGCTCCTCATGGTTAGGGAGATATGGCCTTGAGAAGTTGGAGAACCCTTTATAATAATATAGAAGCCCCTAGAAGGTCAACAAGAAGTCAAAAGCTTCTAGAAATCCATAAAGAAGATTCCCTAGTCAAAGTGGTTGCAAATAAATTATTTAAATAATAAAGTGGTTGCAACAAGACATTAGTTAAGGGTAAATAAGTTATGTTTTGACTCATTAAGGAATTGTTAGTTGCAACAAGAAAGTGGGTTAGCCCTAGAAGATGGAGAAAGTGGTAAAACAAGTACAAGGAAACTTCTAGAGGAAGGCACTTGGGAAGTATAAGTAGAAGAGCTAGGGACTCCTATTAGCACCTATTGAGCACATTGAATATCTATTTTGTGAAGGTTTATTGCAGGTACATTATTGATGAATCTGAAGGAACACAAATCTAAAGAAGAGAAAAGAGTGACGACAAGTTTCAGAGCTGTAGAGAGCGAGGGTTTTTGAAAAAAACCTGATTACTGAGGCACTCATGGGTCAGAATATAGGTGCTTAGTGAGTAATCATTGGTCAATTAGTGTGAAACAAGTGAGGCACTGGTAAAGTTGATAAAAAGGCCAGTAACATACTACATAAGCTGAGCAAGGTAAGATTATCAGTGGTTTTATGTTCCAAGTCAATCACAGAGCTACATGTATGATTGTATGTATTTTGAAGGGTGAATGATGATGATATATGGTTTAGTTTTGGAGTATATGATTGAGGAATACCTTGGATGCATGGTGCAAACCCTAGTGAGTGATTTGAGGTATTTCTATTAAGGTGTATTGCTAGTTATGTCAAGTACTTTTTAAGTGATGTTATGGCACCTTATTTATGACTAGAATCATGGTGATGTGATACTAGTTAGAGGCATATATTGGATCTGTTGATGCACATCCTTGAGACATGTTTAGAGGCACTATTGGCTGCATTATACTTGTAGTGAATGGTTTTGAGGCATATTTTTTGAAGTATATTGTTGGTTCATGTCTGAGTTTTATTGGTGTATCTTGTGGTGTATTTTGAGAGACATTTGTTGGTGATTTTGGTATATGGTTAGTACATGCTTGTTTCTACATAAAAATGAGATTTGGCACATGGTGTGATGTAAGGGTTTATGGTATTTGGATTATGATAGTGCGATTCTTTGCTAGAGGCCTCTTGTTGGATATTTTGGTACATGTATTTGGTATATGGTTGAGATACATGTTGGGACATATTGTTGATGAGTTGGTATATACATGAGGTGTATGGTATGGTGATGTTGGTACATCTTGTTGAGTCATATTTTTATCTTTGTTGATACATGATTAATACATGCTTGCTACATTGTTAGAGGAACTTGCTAGTAGTATTGTTGGCACATGGTTTATTGATGATGTGGCATATATGACTTGGTATACTTTTAGAAGCACATATTCATCTTGGTACATCTTGTTGATGTCTGTGAGTAGTCTTGGTTGATGCACATCTTGGTGATAGCGTGAATATGGTTAAGAGTTGTCTTGGTGATTGATATTGGTGAGTAGATATGATTTGATTGATGAGGTTGATGTGACAGGTTATTTGTACACGTTGATATAGATTGTTCGTACAAGTTGTGACAAGTTGTTGCTACATATTGTTGGTACATGTTGTGACAAGTTGTTGGTACATATTTTTGGTACAGGTTGTGATAGATTGTTGGTACAGGTTGATAGTGAAAGAGTGACAGTGACAATGGTTGATTCAGTGACAGTGACATGTTGTCTACATTTGGAACTTATATTTCAGGGCAACAGGATGGGGCAAGGAAAGGGGGTTGTAGCCTCCTTTCGATTGGAGATGAAGAATAATGGAGTTGGATCTTCTATCAGGTTTGATCTTGAGAATTAGGGAGTTGGAGCCAACAAATTTGGGATTTGGAGCTTCCCTCAGGTTGGAGCTTGAGAAAATAGGGGGTTGGAGCCTCCTTCTGGTTGGATCCAAAGAATTGAAAGTTGGTGCTTCCTTGAATGTAATTATTTGACATATAAGAAAGCATTTTGTGGTTTTCTCCCACATTAGGTTCCCACGTAAATATTGGTGTACAATGCATTGTGTGGATGTGTCTATTATTGTTTATTATGCATTGATGGATGTTAATGTTTATAATGCAATAACATATTGATGATGAACTGATGAATATTGTTGAATAAGTTAAATGAATATGAATTTTGGTTAAAAGTGATATAAATTGCTCATTACTAATTCACCCCCCCTCTTATTAATTCAACACAATGAAGCCCCTAAGGCATTTCAAGGTCTTACGATGTGTCCAATCCTACATGGATTGAATTTTGTTGGGGTCCACGTGTACTCCGTCACGACCGACAATGTGTCCCAATTATTTGACCTCACTTTCCCCAAAATAACACTTGGACTTTTTGACGAACAACTGATGGTCCCATAAAAATTGGAGTATTTTGTCCACATGTTGAATATGAGAATCCAAAGATTCGATGTAAATAAGAATGTCATTAAAGAAAACCAAAAAGAACTTCCGAAGGTAGGGATTCAAGAGTTTATTCATGAGACTTTTGAAGGTAGATGGAGCATTGCAAAGACCAAAAGGCATTACCAAGAACTCATAATGGTCTTCATGAGTTTTGAAAGTGGTATTCAGAATATCTCCTTCCTTCATCTGAATCTGGTGATAACTAGAGCGAAGATCCAATTTGGTGAAGAAATAGCCACCCTGGAGCTCATCCAATATATCGTCAATGAAAAGAATGGGAAACTTATATTTAATGGTCAATTTATTGAGGGCACAAAAATATGGACACATGTGCCAAGAACCTTCTTTATTTAGGACCGTTACAACAGGGGAGGAGTAGGGGTTGGTACTTGGGTGAATTACCCCGACTTCCAATAATTCTTGCACTATGTTTTCTATTTCGTTTTTTTGAGAAAAGGGGTACCTGTAGGGGTATACATTGGGGGGATGACTGCCATGAAAGAGAGGTATGTTGTGATCGTGCTCACCCCATGATGGGTGTAATTTCGTGGGTGTCTCAAAGATTAAGTTTTTCTTTTCCAGGATGAGTTGTAGGTCAAGATGAATTATGGGGGATGATGACTCTTGTACCTGGATGGAATTAAATTTTGCAATCACCCCCTGATGACATTTCTTCAGGGGTTTCTCCATTCTATGAGAGTTGATAATTTCTAGGGAACCAAAATGCAAGACATGGATAGTATAAGAGTGATCCTCTTGAGTAAACTACATATATATCTCCTTATAATCCATGGTAATTGGTCCCAAAGTATGCAACCATTCAACATCCAAGGAAATATCACTACGAACCATGGCAATGGAAAACATGTGATTTTTCAGGGTATAATTTCCCTTTTGGAGTTTGACATTCTCACAACGCCCCCCAAATTTCATTGTACCACCATTATCTATGAGAATTTGAAAATTTGAAACTAGTCAAATAAAACAATTGACATCCTCGACGACCCTGTGATAAATAAAATTATGGGTGTTTTCGCTATCAATCAACACTACTACTGGTCATTTTTTGATGTAGCCTTTTATCTTTAATGTCCGCATAGAAGAAATGCCATCAAGGGCATGGAGAGAGATGATAGTTTCTTCCAGTTCCTCAGGAGATGCAACGACTTTTGAGAGGGGTGGAGTGGGATCAGTATCCTTTGGCTCAAGGGCCTAAGACGTTCGGTCCTCGGACCCATCAATCTAGAATAAATTATTTTCATGACATTTATGTCCTGGTGCATATTTTTCATCACAGTAATAACAAAGCCCTTGTTTCCTACGTTCTTCCATTTCTACTGGAGACACATTTTGAACCTTCAAGGTTTGAGTGGGAGTAGTGGTAGCCCCTAGACGAGGATAGTTGGGGATGAAAGAATGAAGGGGTTTTTCCTGAATAATGGTCTCATCTTCCAAGGCTAATTTGCATGTCTACAACCAAATAATAGGATGATGCATGCAAACATGAGCACAAATTACCTCCTTTAAGCCACTTATGAAACATTCAAGATATAATTCATCAAATAAGCCCTCATTTGTGATAGCCAACTATTCAAATTGAGCAATAATATTGACGGCTGACCTGTGTTTGTTTCAGCTTGGTGAGGCACCCCAAATAATGAGATTTCCTATCAAAATGTGCACAAACATCTTTGGTGAACATGTTCCAATTGGGATGTCTGGGATAACATTTCTTATGCCACTACCACCATTGTCAGTGTTATTGATCTAAGTACAGGACACCTACATGGATTTTGGTATCATCATCCTTAATATCATGAAGTGAGAAGTAATGTTCCATTTGGGAGACCCACCTGGTTGGGTCAGATCCATCAAATTTATGCATCTCCACTTTTGTCATCTTATTCTAAGAGTTTGGAGGACCCCAAGGGGAGTGGGAATTATGAGTATTCTCATAATGAAAAGAATGAGGGGCTTCATATTGGTACTCTAGTTTCTTACCCTTGTCAAGCAATCCAAGGTGTTTGGAAATGACTTGCAGGTCTTTATTTATGTCATCAATGTATTCAAAGCACTTCTTGAGCTGGTTAAGGTCCTCCAAGGCTTGTTTGAGCTCAGAAGCCTCTTTGGATAGTTGGGTTACCTTAGGGTCCCACTCATCCCCAGTCTAAGAGCAGATGGTGGGGCCCATTATGGAGGCTTAGGGAGAGTGCTATCACAATGATCAACATGAGATAAGAAGTCTGATGGGCTAGGTGCCAAATAAGGGTGCCAGGAAGGATATCGGCTCCACAAAAGGGATTAAAAAGGATAAGTATCACTGCAATCAGGGAGAAAAGAGGAAGCCAATGGGATAGGTCTCAAATAAGGGTGTAAGGGGGTCGAGTCCACAAAAAGGATTAAAAATGATAGGTATCATTTCGATCAAAGAGAAAAGAGGAATCCAATGGGATAGGTAGCAAATAAGGGTGCAATTAGTCCCCAAACAGTGTTTTTACTCCTATAGAGTTATACTTCAATTTGAATAATTCTGCAATGTCAAAATGTCCAAATTATTAATAGAAAGAAAGATGTAGGAATTTTGCAACCATAATGGAGGAGGCTAGTTTGTGCTGCAATAGATCTTGTCTGTGCTCTTTCTGTGTCCTTTTTCTATTTTGTGTTTTTCCCCAGGGTTATGGTTTTTTTTAGGGTACCTACAAACAAGGGGTTTCCCTGTGCTATAGCTCTCTGATATACATGTGGGGTTGATAGTAGTACTCAACCCAATATCTCAAGGCACCAAATAAGGAGGCTCAATTGTACCCTTAGCCATACTACTTGATTAACCATGTACTAGAGAGTATCTTCCCGAGTGCTAGTCTTGGTGACACTATAACAGTGAGGCGGTTGATCGGTTGAGCTATGTGGGTTCTAGGAGGCCTAAGGAAAGTTAGTGCACATGTTTTGTCTGATGCACTACCACTCAAGGGTACCAATAGGGGTTACAAAGGGTTTCCAACATATGTGCACTTAAGTACCAATTGTATTTACTACGTGTAAGCTTCCCCAAATATGGATTTGTGCATTGAGCGACAGATCTTTGTGGTTTATTGATGACAGAACATGTCGCTACCCTCGGAAAAAAAATCACCCACACTTCCTACCCATGAAAGTGCTCCGATACCACTTATGATATACTTGGAACAATTAACATAACAAGAAAATATACTGTGCAAGTAATATGAACATCAAATATAGAGCATAAATATAGAGAAAAAATATAATATTGATATCACAAAAAACTTAGTTCACTTGCCTCTTCAAGGGGGAAACCTCCAAATGAGCAGAAATATCTTACAATAATCCTCAACCACATACAATGAAGAGATGAATTCTTTAAATACAGTTCACAACCAAAAATACCACAGGCCAATACCAAGGGCCAATACCAAGGGACAATACCAAGGGTTATCCATAACTAATTATTAACTACTTGTGGTCCCGATAATAATGAGGGTTGACCACTTATTACAATGACAACTAACTAATGACTAACTACAAGTAGATAGGGACGAATCCTAATAGGTTGAATAAGCTAAGTACACATCCCCTCCTTCATCCATAGAGGTTTTTTCTTTTGTAGAAGAAACATCATCAGATCCATTCCCTCTCTCAACACTTTTGGATCTACATTTCCTCTTGTAATTCCCTTATTTTCCACATATCTATTATACCTTTACAAAATTTTCAAGAGATTTAGATCTTCCCTTATATTTAGATCTCCCACTTAAGGACTTAGATCTATTTCTTTCCTGGGAGCATCCTCTTGCAAGTAATGCATCTGTGTTCTGTCCTTCCATATTCTTCCATCTCATCTCCTTCGACAACAAGGATGAGACCACATCATCAAAACTTAAAATAGTTGTATTACTACCTATGGACACAACCAAACTATCCCACGAGTTTGGTAAAGGACATAATAAATTGATACACTTATCTTTATCATAAATCTTAATATCAACAAATAATAAATGACTTACCATAGTTTCAGATGCTCTGTCACTGAGTCTCCATCTTTCATCCTCAGGTTGTACAACTTCTTCTGGAGGAAAAATTTGTTCACCAAGGACTTTGAATTATACAAAGCCCCTAACATATCCCATAATGCCTTGGTTGTAGCTTCCCCTAACACATTCATTAATACTGAATCTCAGAGACATAACTAGATTGTGCTCTTTGCCTTCCGATTCAACTTTTTCCAGTCTTTTGCTAACATTCTTGTAGGTGTAGTACTTGTATCCATAGCGATCCACTGATCTTTATCCACCAATAGATCTTCCATATTGAGCTTCCACAAATAAAAAATTTCCCATTAAATTTCTCGTTCTCTATTTTTGAATCGCTCACCATTTATTTTGACCTGAAGAATCAATATCGTACATCTCCCACTGTAGCAAGGTTTATCATAGACCCAAGCCAAACCCTTAACCACAAAGGTGTAAATTCTAACCTTGTATAATGTCTACTGCAAACAGATATTTAGAAAAGAACAGAAAAGTTACAATGGAAAATACAAACATTACACAGATATTTTTCCCCTGGAAACCCAAACCGGGAAAACCAACATATATTATATTCATACATTGTGTTACATTGTTTACAATACAATATACATATAGGAGACAGTGACATCCAAAACCCTAACCCAATGACCTGGATTAGTCCAAAACCCTAATTCATTAACTGGAAATAGAAAAACCATCAACAAAAAACCATGTGCCGAAAAACCACCTAAATACATGACACGTTTCCCTAGGTAGGTGTCACGTTTCCCGAGGCATAATTTTTTTTTAACCTAAATACATGACACTACTACTCGTGCAAAGAATATAACACATACCCAAAAAAAGGCACCCCCTTAAAGCCAATAAAAACTATGATACAAAATGTATATTTTAACCTTGTACAATCAATTATTACAAATAGATTCTTAATAAAAACATAAAAGATTCAATGGCACACATACACACATTACACAAAGATTTTTACCTTGGATACATTGTGTTACATTGTTTACAATACAATATACATATAGGAGCCAACGACATCCAAAACCCTAACCCAATGACCTGGATTAGTCCAAAACCCTAATTCCTTAACCGAAAATAGAAAAACCATCGACAATAAACCATGTGCTGAAAAACCACATAAATATATGACATGTTTACCTAGGTAGGTGTTACATTTCCCGAGGCAGAATTTTTTTTTAACCTAAATACATGACACTAGTATTGGACCCCCGTGCAGGAGGCTCTTCCCCCCTGCACCCCCCGAGGGGGGGTCTAGTGGCCCCACCTCTAACCTCCCTGTGCGCTCGACGCAGATGATCAGACAATACTACTCGTGCAAAGAATATAACACATACCCAACATTCTCCCACTTGTTGTTTTCTTTGCACACAGGGGGTTACAGGGTTACATAGTCAACAATCCAGGGCCGCAATGCCCATGGATCCTCTACACCAAGAGAACTTCTCAGTGCTCACAGATTTT
>JZKD02S2370007.1:109188-119806 GCA_000966675.3 Picea glauca
CATCTCCTCCGACAACAAGGATGAGACCACTTCTTCAAACTTCAAAGAAGTTGTATTACTACCTATGGCCACAACCAAACTATCCCACGAGTCTGGTAAAGAACACAACAAACTGTTACATTTATGTTCATCTTAAATTTTAATCTCAACATATACTAACTGACTTACCACAGTATTGAAGGCGTTCAACTGCTCTGCCACCGAGTCTCCATTTCTCATCCTCAAGTTATACAACTTCTTTCTCAGGAATAGTTTATTTACCAGGGACTTAGACTGATACAACTTCCCCAACTTTTCCCATAAGTCCTTGGCTATAGCTTCCTCTGACACATTCAATAATACTGAATCAGAGAGACACAGTCGGATTATGCTCTTTGCCTTCCGATCCAACTTTTTCCAGTCATCTGTAGAAATTCTTGTAGGTGCAGTACTTGGATCTATCGCGATCCACTGATCTCTGTCCACCAAAAGATCTTCCATCTTGAGTTTCCACAACTCAAAGCTTTTCCCATTGAACTTCTCGATCTCCATCTCCGAATTGCTTGCCATTTCTTTTCACCTGAAAAACAATACCAGAGATCTCCCACTGTAACAAGGATTATCATAGTCCCGAGCCAAACCCTTGACCACAAAGGCGTCCCCCTGAAGCCAATAAAGCTCTGATACCAAATGTAAATTCTAACCTTGTACAATGTCTACTACAAACAGATATTCAAAAAAGAACAAAAAAGATACAATGGCAAATACAAAGATTACACAGAGATTTTTCCCCTGGAAACCCAAACCGGGAAAACCAACATGTATTATATTCATACATTGTGTTACATTGTTTACAATACAATATACATATGGGAGCTAGCGGCATCCAAAACCCTAACCGAATGACCTGGATTAGTCCAAAACCCTAATTCCTTAACTGGAAATAGAAAAACCATCGGCAAAAAACCATGTGCTGAAAAACCACCTAAATACATGACACGTTTCCCTAGGTAGGTGTCATGTTTCCCGAGGCATAATTTTTTTTTAACCTAAATACATGACACTACTACTCATGCAAAGAATATAACACATACCCAACAAAATGCATCCCCCTAAAGCCAATAAAAACTATGATACCAAATGTATATTTTAACCTTGTACAATCAATTATTGCAAATAGATTCTTAATAAAAACATAAAAGATTCAATGGCACACATACACACATTACACAAAGATTTTTACCCTGGATACTCAAACTGGGAAAACCAACAACCTGTTTAGAGCCACACCTCTAATCTTATTTATTCATCATCTTCTTCATTGTTTACAATAAAATATACATATAAGATCCCGCGGCATCCAAACCTCTAATACATTGACCCATAAACCCTATTTCCTTAATTAGAATTAGAAAACCATCGACAAAAACCATGTGCCAAAAAAATTCCAAAAACAGATGCAAAAAATCATCAAAAAACAGACACAAAAACTACCCAAAAATTTCTTTTATGGGGCTACTGCCCTAGAACCCCCTTATAGGGGATACCCCACCCCTCCTTTATCATACCAATGTACAATACATGGGACCAATCTTGCAAAGAATATAACACATACCCAACATGTAGATTGCCTTTTATTTATTTTCTGCAAGTGTCTTTCCTTTTCACAATGATTATTTTCCTTTATGGAAGTGTGTTTCCTTTTATCAAATCTTGTTAATAATGGGAGAAATAGTTCATGGAAATCATGCAAGGAGACAACCTAGTGACAACAAGGTCCCCACCCAATAGCATGATCGGTGCCAAGTACACAATCATTGATAGGAGTGATTAATCTTGATTTTGATTAATGAAGAGTGGTGTGTTTCATTTATGTAGTTGTTATGAACCAAATACTAGTTTCATTTATCTTCTTGAATTTTAATATCCACTCATTAAGTTATATTATGAAATATACCAAATGGAGTATTGTTGTAGAAGGTTCAAATCTTGAGGATTGAATACTTAACTACAACCTGATTTACAATACTTATGGGTATAGTAAGGTATCATTCAGTGATGGATTTGTATTTTCTTTTCATTTACTTCATGTAATTGATTTCACAATTTTAAACATAAGTATAATAAGCACTAAGCATTTTAAGTAGATCATACTGAAAATAGTCTAATTTTTCACATATTGTGTTTGCATTTCACAAGTTTATGCACTCCACATTGATAATAAAATATAACAGGATTTAGACATATAAATCACTTGACAACTACTTCTCTTTTAAATTATAAATCAATTTTTACAATTAATGGTAGGTACTTAAAAATCCCTTTAGTTAGCCAAAACAATTTGATCAAATTCTTGGTCTATGGATCAAACTTTGGGATTAAAATTCCTTCCATAGTGTTGAGGTCTCAATTTCTCTTTCCAAATGAGTTCAATTTAAAAAAGGTAATTTATTCCCCTTTTAAATTGAAAATGAAAACTTACACCTGTCCCAACTTCACATGAACCAACAATGCCCTTTTACACAAACACAAAGATAGTTTCAATTAGTAGTAAAAGAGAACGTTGGTTCAAGAAAATGGAATTCCAAGAATATCCATATATTGATAGCCTAAAACTTATCCTCAACATTCATATTATGCAAGTCATCAATTTCCTTAAAGGGTTTTCCACAATTTACATAAATCCTTAAGTAGTTCAATATGAATTGAATATACAAAGGTGAGAAATAGGATATTTAATTCATTGCTCTCAACAACAATTCCATATTATTGTCATTCATACTAAAGCACCCATCACATGTTCCAAACCTAATCACAACATCTTTAGTAGTCATTAGACTCTACATAAACGATGCAATTTATAATTTTGTAAAACATTTTGAATGTTAGGTCCCTATAGTCTCATACTCTTCATGATAACTTAATCTTTAAGTTAGTGTTCTTTTTGTATTTTCTTATAACTAGGGTTCACCCTCGCATTTTTAACTATATAATCAACAATTTTATAATGGGAAGTTTCTTTACATTCTTAATTCTTTACCAAAATCACAGACTTAATTCTTTACCAAAATTCATAGGCTTAACCCTCAATCTAATTTCCATAGCAAATTTTTCCTGGCCGTCGATCTATCCTTTAACATATGGCCAAACCTTCTCTGAGTGGTTGGAATAGGATTTAATATTTGAATATCCGTGGAACACTGCGATGAGCCACACCAAATCCCATTCAATCGGGACCATAGATTCATTGCTAATATAAGATTCAGAATAGAAGGCGTGTCTTGGCCATTGATCTGGTTAACTTCTTCTCTGATATAATCTGGGCCTTCAATTCCGATATTTACTTTCTGCATCTCCTCACGGTGAGAATGATATGGATCATTTATCTAAATGTGGTCAACGATCGAGATAGTTTCTTGAATCCAATTCTATGCATGACAAACCTTAGGTCAACGGTCGAGATAGTTTCTTGAATCCAATTCTTAAGCCTGATTTACGTTTAATTGGACTTTCTTTGGCCTTTGACCACACTCCTCAATCTTCCAAACTCCTATTCGAACAACTCCACCTCTCTCTCCCTCTCGAATTCTTAATAGGCTCATACAATTAAACAAAAGGTTCCTGAAACTGAAATTTTTTAAGATCCACTAACAAATTTTAGGATCTTTTAAGACCCACAAAATCCTCAAGAGACTAACTTTTGGATCTCTTCCAAACCTCTCAACTCTCGGGATTTTCTATCATAGGAATATTTGATTACATTTAACCAACTTAATTTAAACAAACCCTATCCTATGCATTCTTTCTAAAATCAACAAACATAGGAAATCACAACCATAATAAATTAGGGAACCAACTCCCTTGGTACAAGTCAAGACCACTTAGGCCTAGTCAACAAGTAAACATTAGGTGACAAAATGCTCTTGCATCAGACTCCCAAAGTTGAAATTATTCATGATCTCTTGATCATGTGTATTCAACTGCTTCATTCTCATTACTGATTCTGTCCACATGCTTTACTGCATAATTCTTTACGATTGTCCTCCATCTTCCAGGGTCCCAAATTTTATGTTTTTGTTCACCATTCACTTTTCTACCTTGTTTTTGAACTGTTTCTACCTACAACCTTCCTCGATCCCATACCTTTCTTTGCCTCTGTGCAAAATCTTTGCTTCCTTCAGTAGGATGCATTTTCACACTGAACTTCTTCTGCTGCCTTTGATAACTCCTTCTGGAAATTCCCATCACATGTTTCCAAAATTCACCCAATCCAATGTCCAATCTTGTATTCAGCTAGTACTCATCACTGTTGCAAATATGTTGCAATTTATTACAAAATTTATGTATGGATGTTGCCATCTCTTGATATTCATACCTATGTCTTTCCTCAACTTCTTGAGAACACTTCTCATTCAATAAGAAGTTATGCACCCATCCTTGCATATTCTTAAACTGCATGCTCATCTCACATAAATGCTCAAATAAATTTTTCTCTTGGATTTTATGAAAATTACAGATTTGTAATACACATTTTAGACCCTTTTGTAAGGATTTCTCCTTGGAAATCCACCAATCAGGTTCAACACTATCATCACCCTTCATTGTCATTGTAATCTTGTATAGACCATTCTAGGATTTCATTTTCTTGATTAGCTAAAGTGCCTCCAAGCCAATTCATTGTTTCATGTACACCTGTACTCCTTGAACATGCATGGTCTTCTTTTTTACAACTTTCGAGAGACAATGACATCTCTCTTCCTGATGCAACATATCTATGGTTTTGTGTATGCTTCGTGCTTTCACAAGGAAATATCTTATCTTCTATGAAAACTTCTAGTGGTTTCCAATCTTCATAACCTACAAACAAAAACTGCTGATTAATTTCAAAATTATGAGACTTTTGTACCTCTTTGGATGCTCCTAGCATCAACTCTCCATATAGTATTAATTCCTGTAATCCATCCATGAGGTCTTCATCTTTTCCCTCATCTCCTTCCAATACTTGATGAGTTTCTTGATGTCTGTCCCTATCTTTATTTCCCATTAACAAACTTGCATCCTCTAACTTCCTTTGATCTTGCTAATCTGCTTCCACTATTGTGGATGCTACTTGGTCAACTCCATCATCTTCCATCTCTATAAATACATGTTCAACCAAAAACTTCTCTATCTAAAACATCTCTTCCAATAATTTCAACTCCTCATCAAAGTTTATGAGCATATCATTTGGAAGTTGTTCTTCATCCCTTCGATCATTTGAATGGTTACTTTCACAAACCAAACTTTCCTTGTTTGCTGCACCAACAATTCCTTGTAACAATCCTTCATCATCTACATTCATCAATTGTGCATGTTCTTTCCTCTAGTCACCCTTATGAGAAAATGTAGCCTCATCTCCTCATAGAACAAAAATTGACTTTTGTCCTACTTCACCTTCCTTCATGACAACTTTAAGTAAATTTCCATCATTTGCGAAACCTACAACCATACACAAATTATCATAATTAAAAATATAAGACCTTATGGCCTCAGTTTATGCCTCTATCATCAAATCCTCATTTTGATCTGAACTTGCCCAAAAGTTCATGAGATTTTCAAAAAATATCTCTTCAGCATCTTCATCATCATCTGCTCCAAGGATTGATCCCTATTCTACTTCACAATAGTGAACTTCCATTTCATACTTAGCTGCTCTGAGTTCTCTCCTCAATCTAACACAAAAACTATGCTTCAACTTCACTTGCAACTTATTCCATGTCACCTTCCTCTTCCTCAATGTATAGTCATACCTATGGTCTTCTTCACTTTCCTATAGTAACTCCCTTATTACACTAATATGCACTTTCAACTCAACCATTTCTTTATCAAACTCTTCATCACTCATCCTCTTTATGCCGACTTCCTTAGCATTTTTATTCTTATGGATGTGGCTCCTTCTTGAACCTTTGTCATGACTATCAATATCCATCTCCTCCTTTGTGAACATATCTTATTCACTGTGAGATGCAGCAAGCCTCTCTTCCGTAACAAGTCTCATTACTTTTTACATAATACCTTATCAAGCCTTCCTTTGAGCTTGACCTCCTGGTGTCATTCTGGTTCTTTCCTTTGAACCTTCTGAGCACTCCTATTCTCCCCTCGACTTTTTCACTCTTGCTCACTTTCCTCTGAGAATGCCAATTTTCCTCTGCATTCCCAATCTTCAGTTGGAAATGTCTAAGATATATCCTACTCCAAAGTTGTTTTTCCACAAGCTTCTTCACCCAAGAGCTTTTCTTTGTCTCTCTTCGTCTATCACAACTTCAACAATTGAAATGACTTTTATTATATCCTATCTCCCTCAGCTGCTGCTACATGCAATCATAAATGATTCATAACCAGAGTTAATCATAAATATATATGACTAATACCTTCAAGACTTGTGCTGAGATATTGTCTTCACATTCATTGTTGAACATTCGCTTTTAATGTATCCCTTACTTAGTTCCAAATAGAACTAACTTTCTTTGATACCAAAAATGATAGACGTACTACTACAATACCCAAAGAACAAAAATTGCAATTGAACCTCTGTTGTCAAAATTTCCTTCTCGTCCTCAGATCGAATCTTTATCTGCACTCCTCATATTGAGACATTATTCAAAATAGAATTACGTGGATGAATTTTCAGGTTCATTGGAGTACTAATCCCCTTTTTATTTCATGTGACCGGGCTCCAAAATCACAGACTTAATTCTTTATCAAATTTCACAAGATTAACCCTCAATCTAATTTCTAGAGAAAATTTTATGTAGCCGTCGATATATCCTTTAATGGGTGGTCAAATATTCTTTAAGTGGTCAAAATATGATTTTAGAGTTCAATATCCATGGAAAACTCCAATGAGCCACTCTAAATCCCATCTAATCGAGACCATAGATTCATTGCTAATTTGACAGTCACATTTATATCTCAGACTATTGATTGGGTCCCTTCTACAACCGTTGATCAATACCAATGGACGATGGAGATCTCATCTCAGGCTTATTTGACTTTAAATTATATTTGTTGACCATCACTAGAAGGATGATGAAGATCTATCCTTCACAACTAAGGCACGATGTAATATTCCTCGATCCTTTTCTTCGATACCCCTTTGATTTTGGGGTTGAAGCAAGCTTCGAAGAAATTGTTTTGATGGATGGTTGATCTACCTATGGACTTGTCCCGATGAATGGTCCTGATTAAACCCAATTTACCTTGTGTTAGAGTTCCTTATTTTTTTCCCTTCAATCTTAACCACTCTGACAGGTTCTTGCCTTCTCTGTGGACTCCAAATACTACAAGCCTCTACACCGTCAATCTATCATTCCTCTAATCGATCAACATCGTTGGTCGATGTTACTCTATGAGAGTAGATTCAACTGTTGAAATCCGATGGCTCCACTCTGACACCCAATAGGTAGCCACCACACGTCATTTGTCTGGCCTCGATTAGGATCTCTTTGAATGGATCTGAACAATTCATCGATATTGTGCTATTAGGTTTCCTTAGCTTATGGGTTCTGATAGCCTTACTCCGACAACGAAACCGTTGTCTCCATGTGTTCCCTTCATATCTACTACTCTCGTTGCTCCTTCATCACCTTTGTAGTCAACAAGTAAACATTCATCACCCATAATGAAATGCATATACAACAATTATAAATGAACATGAATGTATCTAATAAACACATTCACAAAAAAAATTAAACCATTCACATACAAAGAGTTCAACACAACAATTAAAATCATGAAATAACTCAGAAATAGATAAACACTTTATCTTTTAAATACTTGTGCAACCATCTGCTTGGGAAGTACGTTCAACCCAACCATAGACATGTTGTTATAAAAATCAACAACAGGTCACCCTTGAGTTGGAGCTAGGAATCTAGAAGAGAAGGGTGCCTCTCACAGTACACTCACAACTCACTATCACATAACCCATTGGTTTTCTCCTACATCTATCCAAAATTTCCTCAAGCCATCTTCCTCTTCATCTCCCCAACCCGAGGAATGTACTCATTCATTGCTCTCAGTCCATCAGGCATCCCATTCATTTATCAGGGTCTCTTTGGCACACGCAACTAGAAATCTCTCTTATGGGAACTCAAGGGAACTAAATACCAAGAAAACTACCAACATCCAACAACAACACTTGTTTTTATAGTGTAACTTACTCAGGAGTTCACTCTTCATGCCTCACAACCTATTTCTTCAATTTCCAGCTCCAATATGTCAAATATGCTCCAACATGCTCCTAAATTCACCCTCCCTTATTGCTCTAGATATGACACTTTGTTTTTTACTCTCTACTTGTTGTTAATGCCAAGACTCCCTGCAACCCCCATACAAATTTATTCTATTTTCCCAAGACCATTGACTGCTCACACTTCCCAATGTTGATTTCTTCATCCCCATGATTTCCAATAACTATGGGATGCGACTCCCAGACCCACCCTCTTACATGAGGTTTAATGATTGGGCTCTCATACACTCAAACAAAAATTAGAAGGTTTCTCCAAATGATAATAAAATTTAGAAAACAAGGTTTGGATTAATACCCATAAACCATTTCCCCCTTGGATCCCTCTTGGACACTCCTCTTGTGGAAAACCCATCCCCATCTCTATCCATATTCCTAGAATTTGGTATCGCATTATATTTATTAAAATCAGAAAACACATTTAAGATATTACATTGCCTGACCACAACCACATTCATATCTATATTATGCATTGATTAAACTAGGGATTATAGTGGGGATGTTACAACCACCATTTGACTTTTGGCCATTTCTTTTCTTAACATACCATAAAGGATGAACTAGTGAACATTAATAATAAATAAATAAAATCAAAGTATGAAAGAAGATTATGTTTCTAATAGTGAAAATAAAGAAACACTAATTAAAAATAAATAAATAAATAAATAAATAATTCAAAGTGTGAAAAAATATTATGTTGCTAATTGTGAAAAGAAAGCAATTCCAATAACACAATGTAATTTTGTGTATGCTTGTGTACACAAGCCACTGCAATGCCAAAAATAGATTCAACACTAAACATAACCTACAAAAACAACCGTTAAAATGAAGCACGTGGAATATGGAGACTCTAGGGTTATGCATATTGTGTACTAAACAAATAAATAATTCTGTTTGTTAATCCTAGCAACAAAGAATGGTGTAAGAACTCTTCTAAAAACCATTACATTGCATCTCCTCAACCATCATGACCATTTAGAAGGGTTTAAATTCAAATATTTCCAAGAAAAAATTTGTTTGACCAAGCATAAGTTAAATCCTCCATTTGAGAGCCATAATTTATTTCTACTCTATCCTAGATATTCTAGCCGATATTGAATACGACTTGACTTCCAATAGAAAAATTAAGCCATAATCTAAATGTTCTACATTTTGGCCCTTTTCCAGAGATATTTTCTATTTACTTTTTCCATAAATCTGATGAGAAATTGTTGGATTTGTAGATTTGAGTGGCTAAGACTGTATAATCCTTGAGAACTACTTGAATTTGGGTAACTTGCATAAGAATCAGGCCAAATCTAGTCATCTCTACTCGATAACAAACCATTTTCACATATGTATCATTACATTCACAACTTTAACATAGAAAAATTAAATTAAACTATTGTTGCTCATATGACAACATGTGAAACTTAATATTTGTTGGAAGAGTGAAAATATTTGGAGACTTTTTCTTACAATAATAATGGAAAGGTATTTATATAAGGTTAAAGGAGCACATCGAAAGTTTCCAAAGGATTTTTAGAAGTTAGAGCGTCATATAAAATTAAATAAGTTAAAAGGTCCATTAATAATATCAATTATTATTAAAACGTATATCAAAAGGCACAATAAAAAACCACCTTATTTTCCATAATGAATTTTTTGAAAATCGATAAAAGAAATTTCCAAAGATTTCATAGTGAACCTAGCTAGTAGAAAAATCACTTAAAGCTTGCGACAGCAAGAGAGAAGAAGCGAGACAAGATTGAGAGAAAGAATGAATTGCATTAAATAATGAGAGAATAGTAAAAATAAACATGATATACTCTACATGAGAAAATTAATGCACCATAGTAGTGATCTAGAGAGATGTGAGGACTCACTGAGAAACTCTAGAGTGAATTGCCACCTAGTCCTAGTTAACTGGCCATGCAGTCAATAGTTAACTGACTCATCAAAAATGGAGTGAGGAGAAAATATAGCATGTACATGTGGTGCCTTCCTAGTGATGATCTCAAGGTAAGTGCACCCTCATGGTGATGATACCGAGGTATGCATCCAATACTTGGTGATAATATTGAGATTGCCATGCAAGATTTCACTCCACTAGTCTAACTATGGTTTAACTGACTTGATACTAAAGAGGATGTGGAACCCTCATCTAGGGGAGAATATTCTCATCTAGGGGAGAATATCTCTAAAAAAAGGTGCCCTCAACATAGACTAGTAAACCTAGGAAAATAAATACCACATGAGTGTGTAATATCTCCAACACCCCACTTGAACACTACTAGGGTGTACACAATGAATGGGTCTCGATAACCAAGGCCATGTTAGGTACCCATTGTACAATGCATCTAAGAATGAAAC
>JZKD02S2370007.1:158690-175915 GCA_000966675.3 Picea glauca
TACTTGACATCAACCAATGACATCAATCAAACCAAACCATTTACATCAATGACATATGATCCAACAATCTCCCAAGTAATCAAACCATTGGCATCAATGACAACATCATCCAACACATTATCATATCATCTAATCACATTCACTAATATCACATATAAAACAATCAAACCCCAATAGTTCACCACCCGACTCGATCCGAAGTCCAAGGGGTTCCATCAGTGCCTCTGCATCCTTGAGGTCCAAAATCCTGCACACTTAGTAAAATCGAGTCAATAGCACCTCTCTATTGCAATCCAACAAAATAATATGTCATCGATTCATAATGCTTCATAATCATAATCAAATGCCCAAAGGTATAATATTATGGATCACTTGTGAGAAGATGTCCTCAAAGAATAAGTTCTCTTAGTGTGCGCAGGAGTGGGATGTTACATGGAAATGGAAATACGTTTTCACCAATCACACACAGTTTTCTCTTTAACTGTAAAATATAAAATATAAAGAATCACACGAGAAATGGTGGCAGTGCTTTCTTGACCTTTCAAGCTAGTGAACAACCAATCGATCTCCCATAAGAGATTTTTAAAAGAGTCGACTTGAATCCTGGTGATTTCTTTTGGAATATCCATGGGGTTCTCCAAGAACTCACAAAAGAGATCTAGACCATTGTCATGTTTTTTCTGAAAATCTCTGCAATCCCCTCCTTTGAAGGAAAGTGTTGGCTCAGGGAGATTCAACATCTTACGAGATACCTATAGTGAAAGAGAGATGGGGGAATGATATTGAAGTTGTATAATTCACTAACTTGGTACATACTTTTAAACGCACCATGCAACTTGTTCTTTGGAGTCAAATACCTCAGGGACACACCCTACACAAGAAATTTCATATATTTAGATTATATATTTATGTGGAGGAGGCGATGAATAATACGACTATGTTCTTGAGCATTGAACGTTTTGGTCCTCACGAACAAAAATATTCAAAGTACCTCCACAAAATTGTTGTTTAGCTACTGCTGCCATAGGTTGATAAGAGTGTTATTTAAACTCAATAATAACTTGAAATGAAATTATTTCGGGGTGATAACAATAATATAACCCTTGGCAAATCGTGCTTTAATGCGAATTAATTGAAAAATCCTCTCGACCCCTTCTCTTATTAATGAGGATATTTACAGAGCCTCCAAGATCAATTATTAGCATAAACCATACTAAATGCATATCGGGAAAAGTACAAAGATGGTGGGGACGGATAAAAACAATTTCGATTTGGGGATTTCTGTGAACCCTCCAACCTGGGAACTCGCGAATCCATGGTTCTAAACGGTAAAAAACTAAGAAAAGTATTGCACAACGATCGGTTGGACTTCGATACAGGAGAAATGAAATAATTAGGGGCTTGGTATGCTCGACAAGTCTAACGTTTATAATGTAGATCATGGGTCTTTGTATGGAAAATGGAGATTGCGGAACTTGGAAGATGAAAGCTTGAACCCGTGAACCCGCAGTTACGAAATTGGTTGAGTATATTATGAAAAAGTGGTTGATCGAACTCATGATATAGGAACATGGATGGAGTTAAAGACCCATGAGTGTCCCATTCCACGAGCCTGCCAATTTGTTTTTGAAACGACTAAGTATGGTAACTAGAAATGGAAAAGAAAAGGGGAATGAGGGTAGGTATAGAAGAGGGAAAATAAATGGAAAAAATAAGTTGGAAAAATAGAAAAGGGAGGGAAATTTCGAAAGAGGGAATTGATCTCAACAGTAATTCTCGAAGTTTGTATTTTATTTCATTAAGTTCTATGATATTAATCTTATATGGATATTTTGAGAATGGTACCACTTTGGGTAGTAAGTCTATAGATAAATCTATTTCTCTTTTAGGAGGTAATCTTGGAAACTCTTTGATTCGGAAATATCTTTTAATGACTGTGGTTGAGTTTCTAATTGCATGCGTTAATTAACCATTTATGAAGCTGAATGAAAGAGGAAGGATTTAATGAAGAAGCATAGCAGCCATAAGACAATATATAGATCTGAACTGAAGCAATAAGAACAACAAACCATAACAAGAGAAGTGATAACGGAGTTCGACACAAAATTGCCTACATCTCCGGGCCTTTGTCTCAGTGGGGGAGGCTTCTTTATTTCTGTTCAAAGCTCAAAAAGTACATTGTATCAGTGCCATTAGGCTACAAGACTGATCTAGTCATATTCTTCCAGATCTCTAGAACCCAACAGAAGAAACGACATGCACAACGGATGACCGGAGCTCCCAGAAATGGCTCACAAGCGTTTTCTCCTCAACAACTTCCCTGCATAAAAATGGCTTTGGCTTGGCTTCCCTTCAGCATAACTCTTCTCTGACTGTCCTCCATGGCCTCAAAAAGGCTTGGTTTATAAAGATCTGAAGTTGGTTATCCTTCCCCAACTTCCTCCCAAAATTTGGCCTAAAAAAGAGCCCAATATCCCCCAAAAATGACCAAAATCTCCATTAACAGGCCCGAAAATCACTGAAAAATCACATTTTCTAATGTTAAAAACCCATTTTCTGGAAATAAAAGGCATAAGACCCTAACTGGGTGCGTGCCCCTTGTCTTATGGAACTCTTTATGGGATCAGGGGCTAATAAAAGGACGCCTTAGCTGGGCTAGGCTCCTTTTGGAGTCCGCCCCCCTGGTCTCATGGGATATACCTGTATCCTGGGGCTGGTGCTTATATTTTGGGCACACATGAGAGGGAGTTCCCTCCTTTGCTGGGTTGCGGTCACATGCAGAAGTTTGACCATAGGCTGGGGCTTATCCTCGGCCCCCTTTTTTCCCCTTTTCACTTTAGTACATTTTATTTAAACTAAAGTGATCATTGTTAAACAAGAAACACAAGGGCGCATTGGTGGAGGGACTTTGTCAAGATTTGGGTTGACCCAAGAGATCATGGGATCAAATCCCATGGACTCCATAACATTTTTCCATATGAACCCATTGACCAATCCCATGGTGCCACGTGGCAACCCATGGCTGGGCCATGTGGCACCCAATAATTCGTCAAAAAATTGCCACTTGTCAACTGTTGGGTGGATCCTTGTCATTGACCAATTACCTGCTGCTGTGATACCACTTGTAACTTTTGCCGCTATCATGTGTCACCTCCAGAAAGTGCCACGTCACTATTTGACTATTGACGTTTTTTTGACTTTTTAGCTATTTGGGAAAATGATCAGAGTGTGATAACTCTCGCATACGACACCCATTTGAGAAAGTGAATATATGGCCGAAATCAGCGCGATGAGCCAGTCGTGATGGAATTGGTTTCATCTGATTCTAAGAACTTTCATTTTTGAGCCTTTTTGAGCCCTCTCAGGCTCCTGGATCCGATTTTGGATCACTCTTGGAATCTCGTGAAAATCTTATAGTATAGAAATTTTTTCTATATCATTCTTACTTTCTTCATTTCCATTATCAATCCATGTACTACAAATACTTTTCATCGTTTACAAATACATCTTTTGATCTGCAAGGCTGGAATTTTTCTAGCACTAACTTTTCTTGGTATCCCGTTAATGTTAATAATGTTGTCATACATAAGTAAATGTTTTTTCATATAATTTTATGATTACGTTATACTTTTCTAGGCAACCCATGCCAATTAATGCATCATATGATCCTAGTTGCAAAATGTTCAAATTTGCTCGAGTCTTGAAGCCGTTCATACTAATTTCACAACTTTTAATAAGATTTTTAATTTTCCACATATTACAAATTGGTTGATTATTAAACATACCTTCTACTTCAACCATGGAAGCTTGATGATCTGTCTATCTGTTTTTTAAGGTTGCTCTAATCTTTGGGGTGCTCCTCGCCATTTCACCAATTGTTGTTGCTTCCCGAACTATATCTATAATGTTTTTATTCTTCTTCTTGTGAGGACAATTCTTGAAATAATGTGGTTAACCACACTCCCAACATTTTTCTCGTTCTTCTTGGGAAGTTTCTTTGATATAAAATGTTGTTGGTTTGGTATTTTTATTTTTAGATGGGTTGTAAGGCTTATTGTTTCCGGAATTATTTCCCTGAAACCATTTAATAGTGTTCTTATTGAAAACCTTTCCCCCGTTTCTTCGTGGATCAAACCTTTCAACCTTCTTTCCCTTCTAATATTTAGCATTTTCATTTCTATTTTTATATTGTTCAAAGAACAATTTAGCATTACTCATAGCTTCCTCTAGAGCATTATGATTGTCAAACTCAATGCTATCCTTTTATGAGGCAAGTAAACAACTCAAGAAGTATTGTATCTTTGGTTTTTCATCCACAATATATGGTACATGGATTAGAAGTTTGCTGCAAAAATGTTTCATGGTTAAATTTCTCAATTTAACTCATAAAATTCTTTAGACTTTCCTTCATAATATTGTTCTCATAGATATTGTTTCTTAAAATATCTTTTAAAAGTCTTCCAAGTGATTTTACGTTCTTTAATATTCTTTACTCTCTCCATATCTTGCCACCAAATATCTTCCTTTCCAATCAGATTATAGATGGTCATTCTTGCCTATCTGAAAGTATTTTTGCATTCTAGAAATCCAAGCTTCCACCTTTCTCGAGTTTCAATCTCACCATTAAATATTGGGGGTTTAATCTTTTTAAACTCTCCCATAATTTCATCATGATTCTTATGTTTTTTTTTAATACTTTGTTTCTTGTTATCACTTTCCTCACTTCAAGTTTCATTCTTTTGTTCACTATTTTAAGTTTAGTTAAAACCATATTCTTTCGTTGATTCGATATGTTCAATTTTTCTAGATTTTTTCTTCTGTAGATCCGTTTTAGAATTACTAGAAAATTGACCTTTATTTCTATCATTGAGCTTGCAGTCCAGATTTCCGCAAGCTCAGTTTGAAGGGATAAAATTTGGATTTTAAAAAATCTCAGTGCACCAACTTACTTACTTGCCTCAGCTTAGCGTATCTAGTCTGTGGATTAGAATTTAAAAATTTGAAGTTTGAAAAATTAGGGTTTCTCCTAAAACTACCACATCTTGGAGCAATGCTACAATGGCCCACCCAACTAAGTAAGTTACCAATAGCGGTTCAAGCGTTAGAGGAAAGAAGAATCCCCCCTCTGGAAATATTGAAAGCTCATATAAAGTCCGTCTCAAAAAAAAGGAAAAATGTAGTGCAAGAGGAGGAATAAGTTCACATAGAAAATGGCATCAACAACTTCTCTTTTGAAGACATGGAGCTTGATGCAAATATTGAGAAAGTGTTTCCCACCGTTGATTAGCCAGGGAATCCGACCCATCAAAATTCATCATTAGAGATCATTGAGAATGAGACCTTCAATGAAGAAGAGTCGTTTACTTTCGAAAGTGTTGTCTTTGACAGAGAATCTAAGAAATTGATTATTGAAAAAGGTGATATGAAAAAAAAGAAAGGTGATATGAAAAACAAGCCTACTTACATCAGCAAGGAGCTATGTAGAAAAAATATCAAGAAAATAAATATAACCCCTAATCTAGCAAGATTATGGATTAGTTTAAACCTAAATCTTCCCAAAAGCTTACTAACCTTTATCCTCGACCACCTCCAACATATTCATATGAACCACAAAACCCCTTTACAATTTCGTTGTCTTCCCAAATTGTGATGAATATGGCTATCATAATACCCGTATTAACTTTGACCTATGGTAAAAGTCTTGTCTAGTTAATGTGTAGTTAGTACGAATTAACTAGAGTAATACCCGTATTTAATGGCTATCATAATACCCGTATTTAATGCAAATATTAAATACTCGTATTTAATGCAAATATTAAATACCTGTATGAATTAACTAGAGTAATACCCGTATTTAATGGCTATCATAATACCCGTATTTAATGCAAATCATTTAGCATTTAGTATGAATTATTTTATCCTACACTCCTAACTAGAGTAATCCAAAGGGCATCATCGTTATTCATAAAGAGCTGAGTAGTTAAGTTAGGATGGATTGATAGGAATGGGCTTACCATAAAAGCATCACATAATCATGCAGTACGAGAGGAGACTTTAAAAATCCACTCATCCTACTCACGATTGATTGAAGCATGTTAGAAAATGTAGCCGTAGTCGTCACTTTCCTCATGAGATGGTTGATCCATGTAGTCCATAGATCAATGTACCTCTCATTTTACATAATGTCGATCAAAGCAAGGTTTGTGGTTGATAAGATAATAGTGATGATATTTTTGTGGTTGATAAGATAATAGTGATGATCTTTGTGGTTGTTCCGGGGTCAAACTTTCCTTATAAATTTATCAAATTAGTAACTCAATCAATGAATGATTTGAAATTGAGGAGTGTTTTGTATATACATCTTCTATAGTTTTTCTGTTTCAAAAGTGGAAAGTGGTTTAAAAAATATAAGGTTTTAATTTTTAAAATAATTTATAATAAATTTGCAAATGGTTAAAATAGAGATAGAAAAAAAACTTTACTCCTTTTCCATTAATGATTGCAATCTATGACAAAAAAAAAAACTCAGTAGATATAAATTAATGCGCTTATACAAATGAAGTGTTCAAAAAATTGTTCTAATCTCCTTGTACAATAGCTCAGCACATAAAAAAACAATATTCCAACTGAGCATGTAAAATGAGAAAGAAACAATATGTACAAACTTCAAGAAGACCAATACTTTTGGAACATCAATTGGTTTCATAGGCATATTGAAAATGCACATTGCATGACCATCGGTTTCATAAGCGGACCTATATTGTAAGAAGACACTTACCTCTATATTACCCTCCCATAACTGTGGACACCTTATTAATATTTTTGACTATAGGTTTGTTAGTTTCAATATTTGCACTGAGCGGATCATTGCGAAAAAAGTTACATAAAGCATCAACTTCCCAATAGATTCTAAAAACAACGCTACTTGCATGAATAATATGACAAATTGTATCATAAGAAACAAACTAGTAAAAAAAAATATGAATCATTTCAATACCTATTACCTATTCCTGGCATATATTCATATTTTGTAACATTGAATCTACCACCTTAAAAAAATATCTACTTCCTATTGTATTCACTGAAGAATGGGGGACTAATAACAATGAAGTCTAGCAAATAACAAAACTACCAACTCCAGGGTAGCATGTCAGCTATCTTAGCGCCTGGTATGTCTACGAGCTCCTATATAATTGTACATGGGTGTAGAACCACATTCCTAAGCATGGCATTTATCATTTGATATCATTTAATGGTTTGATATCAAATGATAAATGACATTGTTCAAGTCATGAAATAAAAGCACTTATAACAGAAAAAATAGAAATAATGACCCATAAAACATTCTGATCTTAAATTAGGAACTAGGCTTGGGAATAGAATGTCTAATCATTCATTTGGCAGGAGGACTTTGTTATAGTTTTATAATGTGCTTATATAAGTGCAAGTAAATCATCCATTTTTATCTTAGTTGTCACTTAATACTTCCTTCATCTATACCCTTATTATAATTTTTTCATCCCGTTGTTGGAACAAGAAGAACCTGTGAAAATTGTGAGTGAAGGCATCGATATTCCATCAAAACTCCCCTCAACCTCCTTATTCTAATTTTGTCATCCTGTTGTTGGAACGAGAAGAACCGATAAAAACTGCGAGGGAGGGCATCCATATTCCCTCAAAATTCCCCTCAACCTTTGTGAAATAAATCTTAGGAACACTGAATTACTAGAGACTTGGTTTGATGTTTATGAATAGGTATTACAATCTAGAAAAGATCTACCCATATTCTAACTCAACAACCACGGGGAGTGAGTGGCCACGTGTACGACATCAACATGGAAGTCTCTGAGTATTTTTTTTTTAGAAAGGAGTTCACTAAAAGTGACGCGAATCCAAATCAGAATAAATTTGTCGTTCCCCTGATGCATCTTAACAATCTCCTACTAACAATCTTCTAGGAGCTGCATGTTTAAGAATTTGCAGCTTCTCCCTGAAACTTGCTTCAACAACAGATTCAAGTTTTTCTCCTCCCCGCAACTGGATTCGACAAGGGAAGAAAATTAACAATGAAACTTACTTTGAAATACCAGGAAACTTGTGGTTATGTGTTTCTCAATGAATGACGCAAATTCGTCAAATGGAACACACTCAACGTTGGTGATATTGTTGAGTTTTATTGGTGTAGTCACTGAATTGTCATCAAATTCCTCATTAATTGTCCCATGAATAATCGATCAATCATTCAGATTAATCTTGGTTCGTTGGCTACAGGCCCAAGTACATTTTGGGCCTGAAACCAACGAACCAAGATTAATATGAATGATTGATTGATTATTCATGGGACAATTAATGAGACATAAAAAACTAACTTAAAACAAGAAGATAAATAAATCTTACCTAGGCATTTGATGACAATTCGATTAGTGCACCAATAAAAGTCAACAATATCACCAATGTTGAGTGCTTTCCATTCAATGAATTTGCGTCATTTATTGAGAAAAACATAACCACAAGTTTCCTAGTATTTCAAAGTAAGTTTTATTGTTAATTTTCTTCCCTTGTCGAAGCCAGTTGGGGGGAGGAGAATACCTTGAATCTGTTGTTCAATCCATTTTTGGGGAGAAGCTACAAACTCTTTCCTTTCTTTCCTTCTCGAAGCCAGTTGGTGGTAGGAGCTCCACATTCTTAAACATGAATCTCCTAGGAGATTGTTAACATGCATCAGGGGAACGTTAAATTTATTCTGATTTGGATTAGTCACTTTTAGTGAGCTCCTTTCTAAACAAAAAATACTCAACAAAAAATACTTAGAGTTTTCCATGCTGATGTTGTTCACGTGGCCAGTCACTTTGTGTGGTTGTTGAGTTAGAAGATGGGTAGATATTTTCTAGACCGTAATACCTATTCATAAACATCAAACCAAGTCTCTAGTAATTCGATGTTCTTAAGCTTTATTTCACAAAGGCTAAGGGGAATTTTGAGGGAATATGGGTTCCTTCTCTCGCTGTCTTCACATGAGACTCATTCCAACAACAAGATGACATAATTGGAATAAGGGTATACATGAAGGAAGTATTAAATGATCTACTTGCACTTATATAAACACATTATAAAACTATAACAACTTATCATGCCAAATGAATGATTAGACAATCTATTCCCAAGCCTATTTTTAGTCCCTAATTTAAGATCTGAATGTTTTATGGGTCATTATTTATGTTTTGAATGTTTTTCTTTCATGACTTGAACAATATTGTTTAATGTTATTTATCATTTGGATGAAACCATTGCTGCTAGTTCAAATGACACACTAAGAAAAGCATCTAGACCTCATAAATTGTAAAAAGTGTGAAATAGAGCTCAAAAAATCCAAAAGTGAAGAAGATAAATTTTATTTTTTATTTTAAGGTGTTTGAAGGTGCCAAAGGATACCATGGTCCGTAAGTTTTTCATTTAGCAACAAGAAATTGGAAGAAGGTTCATAGATCAAAGGTTCCAAGAGGTCCAATGTTTCAAGGAGAGTCTTCATCTGTATTAGATGTGGTTAGCTACAACAAATATAAGAAAAGAGGCTCTATGTTCTCTGGTCCTAGAGGATACTAAAAGATCAATGCAACAAATGGGCTCTATGGGCTCTATGTTCTCTGGTCCTAGAGGATACTAAAGACGAAGAAATCAACGCAACAAATGGGTTCTATGTTCTCTGGTCCTAGAGGATACTAAAAGGAGGAAGAATGTGAGAAAAAGATGAAGAAACCTTCAATATTGGAGTACATAGAATAAGACATCATATGAGATCCGTTAATTCATCTTGTCTAAATTTGTATGTCGGATAGAGAAAAAAGAAAAAGTAAAAAAAACATATGTGAAAGATTAGTTGTTGCTGTTAAACCTTGAATAACTAATTAGAAAGGTAATGAATGTACAAGAATGATCCAAACACAAATAGTATTTTCCACATTACAATAAAAATAGAATAGCTACTATAAAGGTTAACATCTTCTAATGTAAATATAAAAAAGAGACCGAGCCACGAGCAAAGCGGGCCAATCGCTTTTCTCTAGGAATTCCTCATCCAGATATCTGAACGTGCTCGACGTGCGTCCATGATTTTACGATTATTATCCCACAAAACATTTCGCAGTAAAGCGTCCACTCTGTACTAAGCTCTACTGGAAAACACTAACAATGGAATTTCAAAGGTAATGAATTTAACAGAATGATACAAACACTCCGAATATTTCCCACATTAAAATAAAACTCCAATACCCATTATAAAAAAATTGTGCAATACCCACTATGAAATACCGACTATGAAAGGATAACATCTTCTAAAATAAATATAACAAAGGGAGTGACCCTTACGCTGGCTTGGTGTTTGGTGAGCCACGAGCCACTCCTTTGTTTCTCACGAGATTCAACCGACCTCCTCAAAATGCCTACTGCTCTCTTGTTTGCTGCACAACCATGATTGTCCCCCAACAAATTCTGCAGTGCAACCTTCATTATGTCCTAACGTCTGCAACTGTGACTGGAAAAAGATGGAATCGTATGTGGATGGTAGGGACAACCGAACCCATGACCTTCTCTGAGTTATTCCCTGCTACACAAATACCACATTTATGAAGGTTAAGGGATAGCTTCACTATACCCTAGTCTCCTAGTTACTAACATTCTTATTCACTAATGAAAGTGTAAAGGGGTAACATTTGAATGATTAAAACCCCACTAGCATTACAACCATCGCTATGCATAAAACATTAACGTTTAAATTATGAAAACCCTACTAGCATTACAACCATATCTATGCATAATACTTATACCATATAGAGTCCTATATGAATTCAGGTTCAAAGCATATGCATATACCATTATCGAATATATCACAGACTTTAATATAATGGTGGCTCTACATGTTAATTGTCTAAGTAATAGACTTTGTGGGAAAAATGTCTATGGTTAAACCTCCGACCATTATTACCACAGTACTAAAATATGGTTAACAGTTGGCATCATTACAAGGTCCAACGATAACAGTTATTCATCCCGAACTCGCTAATACGATCGAACCAGATGGTCAGATGTTTAACTGAACAAGAGATGGGTGAGACTAATGGTTATAGTTGCAACCCTAACTTGGCCTTCCACACACTCTGCAATGACTTTGTATGAATATTGAATAAAGTGTTTTTCAGACGCTCATTAAAACCTATATCTAACCTATTAACGGCTACCTGCAAGAGTACCTCCCGAGAGTGGTCGCTCGACCACCGTGTTCAATACAAAACATGTCACCTCCATTGTGTCAAATGGAAAGGTACAGTCTTCGTAACTACCACTATTACCCTGCTCAGTGAAGGGTCTCTAGGGATATTTATTCATCCCCACTCCCACAAGCTTAATGAGTCAAGTATGAATTTCTACAGTGTAATGTTACGCCAATAGAAGAGATCGAACATCATTCTCCTCCCTCCATTAGATAGAGTTTCAAAGTCAAAAACTTTCCCAAAACCTCTTTGAAATTATTTTTCATACACTTAATTCATAATAATACTCCCCCTACATGTGTCACCCATCCCCTTCATTCCTCCAAAAACTAATTTCTTTAATCAATTAATTACCCTTATTTCCCTCACCCACCTAGAGTCATTCCCAGATTCGCTCCTAGGTGTCTCCAAATTCCCTTACATGTTTTAATGACTTTCCCCATTATTAATTTACTAGTTCAGTTTAAATTAGAAAGTTCTTAAATGGTAGATACCTTACTAAGTTGGACTATCTTCTTTTTCCTAGTGTTTCCCCTTTCCTTTTATGTTTCCCCCTCCTTTTTCCTAGCTTCCTAATTATTTTAGATTTCCCCTTTTTCCCCTTTTTAATTAAACTCAAAAAGGCATGTGCAAAAACGTACCCTTTTTCCCTTTTTCCCTTTTTTTTTATGAATTAAATTTTTAATTAGCATAATAAGGTAAAACAATCATTTCCCCTTTTTAAGTTTTATCCCAATTTTTATTTTTATTTTTTATAAATCACTTTAATTGCTTACCCCCTTCTTGTCACAAGATTAAAGAAGAGTATTTTTATTATTTATTTTATTTTTATTTTTATATATGTTTATTTTTATAATTTTTTTTTTCAATAAATAGATAAAATTTTACCACCAACATAATTTAGACCTAGACTTTATTTTCCTAGGCCGAGTGACATTTGATTAGGGGAGAAGTTTTAAATCTTCCTTAACACATTATTCGTCCTAAAGCCATCTAGGTTTATCCAACAATTAAATAACAATGCGATGTGCCCTTCAGGACACACTAGGTGCTCCAAGGGTGCCACTCGCCTCCTTCTTCTTCTCCTGCGTGATGTGCCCTTCAGGATGCACCACGTGCTCCAAGGCTGCCACTTGACTCTTTCCATTTTTCTTGTGCGACGTTCCCTTCTAGACGCACCACGTGCTCCAAGGGTGCCACTCGCCTCTTGACTGACTTGGTAGACATAAAAAACCCCTCGAGTCAATACTCTGCTAGTTTATCTTGTGGGATACTAAGGGACTCTATGGAATAAGGCCCCTGCCTTATTGCGTACCCCTTAGAATCACCGTGAGGGACTACCGTAGTCTTCCCTCACGGCATCGTGGGTGCTCTCGAACTAAGTAATCGTTAACCTATAGTTCGAGCCACGACGGGAGTGCTAGTAGGCTGTGGCAGGGGTGTTGTCCACACCTCTCCCTCAACATCTCTAGTAGTCCTGCGTGACCCCTCTACTCCACATGTGAGTCTGGTCAGCAAGCTATCATCATCTTGCATCATCAACGATTCATGTCAGAATTATATCCATAATCATATCATCTAATCACATGCACTAATATCACATATAAAACAATCAAACCCAAATAGTTCACTTCTTGACTCGATCCAGATTCCAAGGGGTTCCATCGATGCCTCTGCATCCTCGAGGTCCAAAATCCTGCACACTAAGTAAAACCGAGTAAATAGCACCTCTCTATGTCAATGCAGAAAAATAATATGTCATCGATTCATAATGCTCTATAATCATAATCAAATGCCCAAAGGTATAATAATCTGGATCACTTGTGAGAAAATGTCCTCAAAGAATAAGTTCTCTCAGTGTGCGCAGGAGTGGGATGTTACATGGAAATGGAAATACGTTTTCACCAATCACACACAACTTGATCTTTAAATATAAAATATAAAATATAAAGAATCACGGGAGAAATGGTAGCAGTGCTTTCTTGACCTCTCAAGCTGGTGAACAACCAATCGATCTCCCGAAATATATTTTTAAAAGAGTCGACCTAAATCCTAGTGATGTCTTCTGGAATATCCGTGGGGTTCTCCAAGAACTCACGAAAGAGATCTAGACCATTGTTGTGTTTTTTCTAAAAATCTCTACAATCCTCTCCTTTGAAGGAAAGTGTTGGCTCAGGGAGCTTCAACATCTTACGAGATACCTGCAGTGAGAGAGAGATGGGGGAATGATCTTGAAGTTGTATAATTTGATGACTTGGTACATACTTTTCAACACACCATGCAACCTGTTCTTTGGAGTCAAATACCTCAGGGAGACACCCTACACGAGCAATTCCAGATATGTAGATTATATATTTCTGTGTAGGAGGAGATGAATAATATGAGTATGTTCTCGAGCACTGAAAGTTTTGGTCTTCACGAACAAAAATATTCAAAGTATCTCCACAAAACTGTTGTTTAGCTACGGCTGCCATAGGTTGACAAAAGTGTTATTTAAATTCGATAATAACTTGAAATGAAATTATTTCGGGGTGATAACAATAATATAACCCTTGGCAAATCCTACTTTAATGCAAATTAATTGAAAAATCCTCTCGACCCCTTCGCTTATTAATGATGATATTTACGGAGCCTGCACGATTAATTATTAGCATTAAACTATATTAAATGCATATCGGGAAAAGTATGAATATGGTGGGGATGGATAAAAAAATTTCGATTTGGGTCTTTCTGTGAACCCTCCAACCCGGAAACCCCGTGAATCCGCAGTTCTGAATGCTAAAAAACTAAGAAAAGTATTGCACAACTATTGATTGGACTTCAATACAGGAGAAATGAAATAATTAGGGGCTTGGTACGCCCGACAAGTCTAACGCTCATAATGTAGATCATGGGTCTTTGTATGCAAAATGGAGATTGTGGAACTTGGAAGATGAAAGCTTGAAACCATGAACCCGCAGTTGCAAAATTGGGTAAGTATATTATGATAAAGTGGTTGATTGAACTCATGATATAGGAACATAGATGGAGTTGAAGACTCATGAGTGTCCCAATCCACAAGCCTGCCAACTATTTTTTGAAACGACTAAGCATGGTAACTAGAAATGAAAAAGAAAAGGGAAAAAAGAAAAGGGGATTGAGGGTAGGTATAGAAGAGGGAAAATAAATGGAAAAAATAAGTTGGAAAAATAGAAAAGGGAGGGAAATTTTGAAAGAGGGAATTGATCTCAACAGTAATTCCTGAAGTTTGTATTTTATTTCATTAAGTTCTATGATATTCATCTTATATGGAGCTTTTGAGACTGGTACCGCTTTGGGTAGTAAGTCTATAGAGAAATCTATTTTTCTTTTAGGAGGTAATCTTGGAAACTCTTTGATCCGGAAATATCTTTTAATGACTGTGGTTGAGTTTTTAATTGCATGTGTTAATTAACCATTTATGAAGCTGAATGAAAGAGGAAGGATTTAATGAAAAATCATAACAGCCATAAGACAATATACAGATATGAAATGAAGCAATAAGAACAACAAACCATAACAAGAGAAGTGATAATGGAGTTCGACAGAAAATTGCCTACGTCTTCGGGCCTTTGTCTCAGTGGCGAAGGCTTCTTTATTTTTGTTCAAAGCTCAAAAAATACATCGCAATAGTGCCATTAGGCTACAATACTAATCTTTTCATGTTCTTCCAGATCTATAGAACCTAGCAGAAGAAACGACATGCAAAACGGATGACCAGAGCTCCCAGAAATGGCCCGCAAGCATTTGCTCCTCAACAACTTCCCTGAATAAAAATGGATTTGGCTTGGCTTCCATTTAGCATAACTCTTCTCTGAAGGTCCTCCATGGCCTCAAAAAGGCCTGGTTTGACCAAAATCTCCATTAACAGACCTGAAAATCACTGAAAAATCACATTTTCTAATGTTAAAAACCCATTTTCTGCCAAAAAAGGGATAAGCCCCTAACTGGGTGCATGCCCCTGGTCTTATGAAACTCTTTATTTGATCAGGGGCTAATAAAAGGATGCCTTAGCTGGGCTAGGCCCCTTTTGGAGTGCGCCCCCCTGGTCTCATGGGATATCCTTGGATCTTGGGGCTGGTGCTTATATTTTTGGCATGCATGAGAGGGAGCGCCCTCCTTTGCTGGGTTGTGATCACGTGCAAGAGTTTTACCATGGGCTGGGGCTTATCCCCGACCCCCTTTTTGCCTATTTTCACTTTAGTACACTTTATTTAAACTAAAGTGATCCTTGTTAAATAAGAAACACAAGGGCGCATTGGTGGAGGGACTTTGTCAAGATTTGGGTTGACCCAGGAGGTCATGGGATCAAACCCCATGGAATCCATAACATTTTTCCATATGAACTCATTGACCAATCCCATGGTGCCACATGGCAGCCCATGACTGGGCCATGTAGCACCCAACAATTCGTCAACAAACTGCCACTTGTCAACTACTCGGTGGATCCTTGTCACTGACCAGTGACCTGCTGCTATGATGCCACTTGTCACTTCTGCCACTGCCACGTGTCACCTCCAGAAAGTGCCATGTCACTATTTGATTGTTGACTTTTTTTTTGACTTTTTAGTTGTTTGGGAAAATGGTCAGAGTGCGATAACTCTCACATACAACACCTGTTTGAGAAAGTGAATATATGGTCGAAATCAGCGTAATGATCTGGTCGCGATGGAATTGGTTTCATCCGATTCTGAGAACTTTCATTTTTGAGCCTTTTTGAGCCCTGTCAGGCTCCTGGATCCGATTCTGGATCACTCTTGGAATCTTGTGAAAATCTTGTAGTATAGGAAATTTTTCTATATCATTCTTACTTTCTTCATTTCCATTATCAATACATGTACTACAAATACTTTGCATCATTTACAAATACATCTTTTGATCTGCAAGGCTGGAATTTTTCTAGCACTAACTTTTCTTGGTATCCCGTTAATGTTAATAATGTTTTCATACGTAAGTAAATATTTTTTCATATAAGTTTAGGATTATGTTATACTTTTCTAGGCAACCCATTCCAATTAATGCATCATATGATCCTAGTTGCAAAATATTCAAATTTGCTTGAATCTTGAAGCCGTTCATACTAATTTCACAACTTTTAATAAGATTTTTAATTTTCCACATATTACAAATTGGTTTATTATTAAACATACCTTCTACTTCCACCATGGAAGATTGATGATCTGCCTATCTGTTTTTTAAGGTAGCGATAATCTTTGGGGTGCTCCTCGCCATTTCACCATTTGTTGTTGCTTCCCGAACTATACGTATCATGTTTTTATTCCTCTTCTTGTGAGGACAATCCTTGAAATAATGTGGTTAACCACACTCCCAACATTTTGCTTGTTATTTTTGGGTAGTTTCTTTGATATAAAATGTTGTTGGTTTGGTATTTTTATTTTCAGATGGGTTGTAAGGCTTATTGTTTCTAGAGTTATTTCCATGAAACCATTTAATAGTGTTGTTATTGAAAACTTTTCCCCCATTTCTTCGTGGATCAAACCTTTCAACCTTCTTTCCCTTCCAATATTTAGCATTTTTATTTCTATTTTTATATTGGTCAAAGAACAATTTAGCATTACTCATAGCTTCCTCTAAAGCATTAGGATTTTCAAACTCAATGCTATCCTTTTATGTGGTTCTACTCCTTTAATTTATTTTCTCGCATCTAATTTATGCCTCTATCTCCTGTTGTAGAGATAGATATATATCACGGCATCCAGGAAAAGCCTTTGTTACTCAAGTCTTCAAATAGGGAAGAGGGAAGAGTAATCCATGTCTTGCTACCGACTCACGGGAAGAGTAACACAAGATATATCCATAGGAGCATTTCTCCTCCCTTGCAATGTCTAAACCCATTACTGGCACGAGCTATTCACCCCCAAGTTTATGGTTGTGTTTACTGTCTACAGGTGGTTTGGTTTTCCAGCCAGCAAAACCCTC
>JZKD02S2370007.1:175925-187857 GCA_000966675.3 Picea glauca
ACAGTAAGAGTAAAGATCATCAGTCACACATAAAATACACACAGAGACAGATTTTCACGAGGAAACCCATAAAGGGAGAAAACCTCTTCTTCTTAGAAATGATAGGCAGTCTTTTGTAGTTCTGTACATCATTTACAATTGAGCACCAACTCAATGTGGGGCTTCTACCTCTGTTTTACAAGCTACAACTTGTTGAGAGCACCAACTCTCTGTTTTCTCTAGCACCCACTAGAAGGAAGCACCAAATCCCTAGTTATTCCAGCACCAACTGGATGGAAGCACCAAGTTCCTGAATGTTCCAGCACCAGCTGGGTGGAAGCACCAAATTCCAGTTACACAGGCTCCAACCTGCATACCAGAGAATACCTGTTCTCCCTAGCACCACCCTGCCACCCTGGTTTCTCTGGCCACTACCAGATGGAAGCTACAACTTCCCATGTTCAAGCTCCCACTTGAACCTCTGAGGACAATAGTCCTCCCGAGAACCTCCCAACCTCCCTTAAATATTAATGATTAAATACACATTCAACTTTACAGATAAATCAGTTCTTACCAGTCTTTCTTTGTTCTTTAATTCTGGTCTTCTGTTCACTGTTCTGCTACTCTTCTCTTATTCAACAGGTTTGCTGTGTATCATGTCTTCTGTCATTCTTCTCTGCTTCTGTTCTGTCCATCATGTTGCTCTACTTCTGTTCTCGTTCTGCACAGTTCCTTCCCTTCTTACTATTCCTTTGCTCATCATCTTTTTCTTACTGTTTACCCATTTTTCATTCAGAACGATCAACCTAATTCGGTCTTCCTCATTTTCTTTTATACACCTTTCTTTAACAATTCCACTTCCCCTTTCAATGGGAAAGCCAACGACATCTGTCTTGGCAACTGAAACGCTAACCAATTCATCATACTCAGTCGGTTTCACTTAACGGATTTACAACTGAAGCATTAATGAGTGAGGAAGAACAACAACCCTCCGATCGATGTCTGATCCAACGGTTCCGATCCCATCGGGATTTCACCCTTCGCAAATTCGGCATTCTCATGGTCGATATTCACTTGTATTCGGAACCCCCGATTCTCCGATCCCCGATGTGCTCATTCCTGAGCTTTAGCCCCTTCTGACTATAGGCCCATATGACCATCTATCAAGTGACCACCACCATACCACTCGTCGGGGTTTCGGGGTTTACAAAGATAATGTGCATACGTTACCTGGAGCTGCGATATGCCGATTCCTGATCTCCTCTGTACACCTTACACCTGTCCTCCACTGACTCCTAAGTGGCCCACAGCCTATACCTCTTATCGGGAAATAGCGTATCGCGATTTCGCGATGTATGATGTTCAAGGTTTTTGTCAATACCAAAACCCGAACCTCGAAACTCCGAACAGGGCTATGATCTACGGATCAGATTCATTCTTATCCAACGGCTGTGATCACTTCGCGAAATCGCATTTCGCGAATTCGAAGTTCTTGATGCATTGTGTTCTTGACATATCATATCCCGATCCCCGAAACTCCGATGCCACCTGTCCTCTGCTGACGTCACTCATGGTTCAACACATGTTAAACACTGCCACGTGTCACTCTGATTCATTACTTACATGTGCTTAAGGTGTTGAATCTGTCTGACACCTGTCACTACCTGGTTGTGCCACGTGTCGCTTAGCTGACGTGGTCTGTTGACGTGGGTCGAGTCGAAGGGCTATAGCATAGGTTGATCTGACGTTCTGACTCAATCGGGATTTCGCATATCGCGAAATCGGGGTTTTTGTTGACAAGTGAATCGGACATCTCAAGAACCCGATCTCCGAATCTTCGATGGAGCCTCCAGACGCCACGCGTCCACATGAATAGACGGTTCAGATCCCCGCTTGATTTTATGGCTGCGATCAAATCGCGAAATCGCGTCTCGCGATTTCGGGGTTTTCAGTGACAAGTGATCAGGACATTTCAAAGTCCTGAACCCCGATTTGCTCCTTTGTGTTATCTCTCTCGCAACTTTTACAGATCTGACGACCCTCATTCTTTCGGGAAATTTGTATGAGATCCTACGGTCACTGACTCTTCTTCCTTTTTCCTCTGTAAGTTCTTGCTGCGCGCGTTTTCTTCAAGGCTGTTCCTCCTGAGCTTTTACTTCCAAATCCCCACGGGGTTTTATCCTTCTTATCCTGCTGTCTCTACTGTTGCCATTAATGACAACAACCATCACTGCATTCTATCCACTGAATTTGCCAACACCCCATCGTTAATACAGACTCGTGGGTGGCAGCCATCGACATTTATGCCTAGGCCGAGTGCGAGTCCACCTGTATCCCTGGAACTACATGTCACTCCATCCGGGGAATTTTAAGCAATATTTCAAATGTAAAAGAAAAGAAATTTTGATGGAGGATGTTAAAATGTGGACAAACTCAACCTTTTTTTAATGAAAATTTCATTCCAAATATAGTACAAATTTTATTTCAAATTATTCTCTCACTTAATTGACGGGAATTTCTACCTTGAATAGAAAGTGGTCCTTCTATTGAATTAAGAGGGAATTTAGGTTCTCAATGCTCACATGGACTAAAAATGGAAAAATATGTAGAAATATTTTGAGCTCTAAATATAATTAGGGATGATAAGTTATTCCGCTAAACTAATGAGGAAATGTCTAGGTAACTAAACAAAATTAAAGTAAATATGGCGTCTAGATATTTTTTAATTTTTATTTTTGTTCTTAGTTTTTTAGAAAATATACTTGTAGAAATGTAAGAGAATGGAAAGAGGTACATTCTCACTTATAACTTAATTTCATCAATTAAAAATATACCACCCTAGATTCATCTTAACTATGGATATATCAAGCTCGAAGAGGGGGAGTTAAGATGGATCTAAGCTGGTTGTTAGTAATTCAAAGTATCTATCTATCTATCTATCTATCTATCTATCTATCTATCTATCTATCTATCTATCTATCTATCTATCTATCTATATATATATATATAAATGATTTTTTTTTTATGATTAATTCTTTTATATTTTATTATTCTTTCAATGTGTTAAGAGCACATATGTGCATAATTAAACATTTGACTTGATCTAGTACCCCTTTTTGTATCTAGATTTTTTATTAAAACTTTTCACCACCATTTATTTTTAAGCAATATTTCAAATGGAAAAGCAACTCAATTTTAATGGAGAATGTTAAAATGTGGGCAAACTCAACCTCTTTTTAATGAAAATTTCATTTCAAATATAGTACAAATTTTATTTCAAATTATCGTCTCACTTAATTGATGGGAATTTATACCTTTTTCCTTACAGGTGTTAACCCATTTTAAATAAATTCAATCTTAGGTTAGACTTGACTGGGTCAAACAAACAAGGGGTTTGTGGTTTTCAAGCTCATGGTTTTAGTAGGTTATGGTATTGTACCCATGGATATCATATGATAAATCCTATGTAAAATCCTGAGATAGTCCATTGTAAGAGAACTTGATTGTTATGTTTTGATGTTGGTTTTCTCAATTTAGAGGTTCAAGTGTTTATGCACATATGGCACCGCACATATGAGAGCAATTGTTGTTTCCTTTGAAGAGAAGGTATAAGTTCCTATATTATAGGTTAGAGTTTATCTAATACTAGTTCGTCCATACTAATGTATTGGAGGCACCACAATGATAGAGCTTAAGATGTACAAGATCTTGAGGAGTTTTTTTTTGAGGTAGGCTATCTATAGGAGGATTCCCTCTATCAAAACTATTGTCCAATTTTGATCATGGACATCACCAAACACAAAGCCAAGGTCAATCTCTTTGTTCTATTTACTATAGATGGTGATTTCTCATAGTAGTTATTGCATCTTTATTCCAATGTGGAAAATATTCTTTGCATTTGTATCATTCCTGTAAATTCATTACTTTTATTAAAATCATATATTCAAGTGTCTTTCAATAATTTTTTTTACTAGAGTTTGTTTCACTTTTTTATCTTCTATGTGCTGCAATTGAAACATGCTTATTTAACTATTTTGATATGTTGTCTTTATTTTAAATATGAAAATGTTTTAAATTTTATAGGTTTTTTGAAAAAATATTCCCTTTTAGTATCCTAGGAAGCCTAAAGCCATAGAACCCATTTGTGGATTTGATATTTCAAACTAATCAAACAAATCACAAATAGTTACAAATAGAAACTCATGTATTTGCAAAAATAAATATTCAGAATATATATATTTTTTAAATTTCATTGGCATCATCAAGTAGTTAAGTTTCATGGATACATTGCAAGCGAGATATCATTATGAATTGAGTCCTCAATTTCCCTCGTTTAATGTAAATCAAGTTCAATAACAAATTTGTTGGTTAATAATTTTATGAAGGGGATATGCCTTGAAATGTGGTTATACAACCATGTCAGATTATGTAAGACTTGGTAGCAAGGTATAAATTTGAATGCCAATACTACCAATCACTTATTTTTTTAAGATAGGTTTCTTTTTAAGATTTGTCTTACTAGTTACATGATGCTTTATTCTAATTTTTACCCCTCATTTAAATATAATATATTATATGTGTTTTTGTTCATTTTGTTGTGAGTATAGATTTTTTTTTTTTTATGATTAGATATAAAAACATACAATGTATTTGTCCTTTTCTACAATTTTCTATAATTGAAATGGTCATTAGAGATTTGAGGGGACATGTCAAATCATGTGAGTGAAAATGAAAGCAACATTGATGTTTTGAGTTATTTCTAAATGTCAATTGTTTCCATTGTTCTTTCTTACATGTTATCTTTCAAAATGATTATAGGTTGTCAATTAATTGGATCACTAGAGCAAGCAATACTTCTAGACAAGTATTTTACAAAAAAGTCACATGTTATGAAGAAGATCACTTATAGAAGTTTCAATCTTTTTGTTTATGTAAGCACATTACTAATTAAGAAAGTAGATCTTTGTAATAGATTTCATTTACTAATGGTTATATACTAAGGTTAATATGGATTTCCTAGTTTTTGTCTAAAGTTATATTTTAAATATTTTTTTTTTTTTTGTATTTTTCATCAAAAAGGTTTTTATGACTCCTTATGTAAATATTTTTAAGGTAAAATCTGCAAAGTTTTAGTAGATCGATGTTATAGCAGAGTTTTTCCATTACTTGTTGAAATATACTTATTCAAGTGTTTCCTTAGATGGATATAAAGTTTTTCCACTATTATATTTTTATTTGTTAAAATATATTTATTTAATTAAATGTACCTTTTTAATGTATAATTATATATATTTTTCATTTATATATTTTTAATAAATAAATGATATAGTAGAATTTTGTCATTATTATTTATTCAAATATATTTATTTAAATAATTGTAATTTTTAAATGTTTAATTATAATTATATCTAAAAGACTCATATTATAATTGTACATAATTATAGTTATGTATAAATAAGTTGTGAAAAGTTAAGATCATCGCCATTATCTTATCAACCACAAATGTTTGTGTTCTTCAGGGCCCGAACTTGAGAGTTGTCATATGACCTCTGGAACCTTTATCTTTTCTTATCATAGCAACTTATAAAATAAGATAAATTGTGAATTACGAGTTTCATTTAAAAACAACAAAGTATATATATATATATATATATATATATATATATATATATATATATATATATATATATATATATATATTAGACACTTTCCCACATTAACCTTCAATGATACACAATTTACATCAAACATAATGAGAGATTTTGTATGAAGTTAGCTCACTAGAAATTATGGATATTTCAGTTTTAGTAACGAAAATAACCTAATTGCATTCTTAACTAATCTATCTACTTTTATAGAGAGTTACATAAAACATATACTATATGTAATACATATAACATATGTTATATGTATTATATCAATACCATAACTTCTTTATAACTATAAGTTTATATTAATATTAATATAAAGTACACATCAATAATGTTGTATTGTGTGTTAGATTAATCTCTCTCTAGATATTTCTTTACATGGTATGAGAGTTTATCTTGGCTTCACTTCCCTCTTCACTTTCAGGGAAGAAGAGTTAATCCATACCATAATTTACATACCATAAATTCATTATAACTATATGTTCGTATTAATATACATTAATATTAATATTTTTGTCTTAGATTAATCTGTCATATTTGTTTACATGTATGAGAACCGATATGGGCTTCAATTTCACTTTCTTGGGATAGCCTCAGAGTCTAGATATATACATCCATCAATCCATCCTAACACAGTAATTGTTGAGCTTCATGAAGATTCCTTTGGGATTACCCTCGTTAGGAGTGTAGGATCAAATGATTTGTATTAAATGCTAAATTATTTGCATAAAATGATTTGAATAATAAACATAGAATATTAAATGCAGCGTGGGTGGGGCTTGAAGTATAAAAGCTCACTTGAAGTTGGGCCTTGAAGTATGAAAGATCACTTGAAGTTGATGCTTTCTTTTGGGGTGGGTATTGTCATCTTGGTATCATGGACGTATAGGGCATGGGAATGGGAGGGTTTGAAGACCAAGGGCTGGGAACTGGAATGGGAGAGGGAGAGTTGGAGGATAATGGAAGTGAAATCATCACTTATATCATGGACTTACACTGCATGGAAATGGGAATGGGAGGGTTTTAAGACCAAGGGAGGGGAATGAGAGTGGGAGAGTTGGATGCGTTCCATTTTGTTGCAAAAGACACTATTGCAGGAAATAATAATGAGATTGATGATGATATTGCGGGTCAATATTGATGATGATATTGAGGAGAAACTTATTACCCTACAATCCAAGTTATCTTTTGTAAATAAGTGAAACTTAGTCTGGTAAACCACTAAACTCATTAAATCTCATCATCAATCTCATTATTATTTCCTGCAATAATGTGGTCTTCAACAAAATAGAATGTATACAACTCTCCCTCTCCCACTCCCATTCCCATCCCTCCCATTGTTGTTCCTGGGTTCTGAAAGCCTCCCATAACCATGCCCTGTAAGTCCATGATATTAATGATCATTTCATTGCCATGATCCTCCAATTCTCCCATTCCCATTCCCATTACTGTCCCTTGGTATTCAAACCCTACCATTCACATGCCATGTACGTCCATGATAATAAGATCAACAACTATCCATCCTTCTATCATTTAATATTGGACTATTTTTTTTCAAACCATTTAATGCAAATCATTTAGCATTTAATACGAATTATTTGATCCTACACTCCTAACTAGAGTAATCCAAAGGGCATCATCGTTATCCATAAAGAGATAAGTAGTTAAGTTAGGATGGATTGATAGGTATGGGCTTACCATAAAATCATTGGATAATCATGCAGTATGAGAGGAGACTTTACAAATCCGCTCTACAGACGATTGATTGAAGCATGTTATAAAATGTAGCCGTAGTCCTCACTTTCCTCATGAGATGGTTGATCCACGTAGTCCATAGATCAATGTACCTCTCATTGTACATAATGTCAATCAAAGCAAGGTTTGTGGTTGATAAGATAATAGTGATGATATTTTTGTGGTTGATAAGATAATAGTGATGATCTTTGTGGTTGTTCCGGGGCCAAACTTTCCTTATAAATTTATCAAATTAATAACTCAATCAATGAATGATTTGAAATTGAGGAGTGTTTTGTATATACATCTTTTATAGTTTTTTTGATACCTGGAAGAGTTTAACAAGGTCATCCTTAACCAAAAAGATAAATAACATTAAAAAAATAGAGGTATTCATTGTTGGCGCTATTTTGTCATTAATAACTACAATCTATGACAAAGATCAATGTGCACTTACACATATGTACTGTACAAAAAACTAATATCCACCGGGTTCATTTTTTTATTTACAGTCATGCCTGAATTAGGAAAAGATGTCAATTTTTTCAACTTTCTTCCTCCATAGTTTCAAATAGACAGATTTTTAAGGATATTTCAAAAGTGGAAAGTGGTTTAAAAAATATAAGGTTTTAATTTTTAAAATAATTTATAATAAATTTGCAAACTGATAAAATAGAGATAGAATTTTTTTTTTACTCATTTTCCATTAATGATTGCAATCTATGACAAAAAAAAACTCTCTAGATATAAATTAATGCGCTTATACAAATGAAGTGTTCAAAAAATTGTTCTAATCTCCTTGTACAATAGCTCAGCACATAAAATAAACAATATTCCAACTGAGCATGTAAAATGAGAAAGAAACAATATCTACAAACTTCAAGAAGACCAATACTTTTGGAAGATCAATTAGTTTCATAGGCATATTGAAAATGCACATTCCATGACCATCAGTTTCATAAGAGGACCTATATTGTAAGAAGATACTTACCCCTGTGTTATCGTCCCATAACTGTGGACACCTTATTAATATTTTTGACTGTAGGTTTGTTAGTTTCAATATTTGAACTGAGCAGATCATTGCGAAAAAAATTACATAAAGCTTCAAATTCCCAATAGATTTTAAAAAGAACGCTACTTGCATGAATAATATGAGAAATTGTATCATAAGAAACAAGCTAGTAAAAAAAAATAACAATCATTTCAATACCTATTACCTATTCCTGGCATATATTAATATTTTGTAACATTGAATCTACCACCTTAAAAATATATCTACTTCCTATTTTATTCACTGAAGAATGGGGGACTAATAACAATGAAGTCTAGCAAATAACAAAACTACCAACTCCAGGGTATCCTGTCAGCTATCTTAGCGCCTGATATGTCTACCAGCTCCTATATAATTGTACATGGGTGTAGAACCACCTTCCTAAGCATGGCGCTTATCATTTGATATCATTTAATGGTTTGATATAAAATGATAAATAACATTGTTCAAGTCATGAAATAAAAGCATTCAAAAGAGAAAAAATAGAAATAAGGACCCATAAAACATTCCGATCTTAAATTAGGAACTAGAAATAGGCTTGGGAATAGATTGTCTAATCATTCATTTGGCAGGAGGACTTTGTTATAGTTTTATAATGTGATTATATAAGTGTATGTAGATCATCCATTTTTATCTTAGTTGTCAGTTAATACTTCCTTCATCTATACCCTTTTTATAATTTCGTCATCCTGTTGTTGGAATGAGAAGAACCTGTGAAAACTGCGAGAAAAGGCATCCATATTCCATCAAAATTCCCCTCAACCTCCTTATTCTAATTTTGTCATCCTGTTGTTGGAATGAGAAGAATCGATAAAAACTTCGAGGGAAGGCATCCATATTCCCTCAAAATTCCCCTCAACCTTTGTGAAATAAATCTTAGGAACACTGAATTACTAGAGACTTGGTTTGATGTTTATGAATAGGTATTACAGTCCAGAAAATATCTACCCATATTCTAACTCAACAACAACAGGGAGTGAGTGGCCACGTGAATGACATCAGCATGGAAAAATCTGATTATTTTTTGTTTAGAAAGGAGCTCACTAAAAGTGATGCGGATCCAAATCAGAATAAATTTATCATTCCCCTGATGCATCTTAACAATCTCCTACTAACAATATCCTAGGAGAGACATGTTTAAGAATTTGGAGCTCCTACCTGCAACTGGCTTCGAGAAGGGAAGAACTGGAAGAATTTGTAGCTTCTCCCTGAAACTTGCTTCAAAAACTGATTCAAGTCGTTCTCCTCCCCACAACTGGCTTTGACAAGGGAATAAAATTAACAATGAAACTTACTTTGAAATACCAGGAAACTCGTGGTTATGTGTTTCTCAATGAATAGTGTAAATTTGTCAAATGGAACACACTCAACGTTGGTGAAATTGTTGAGTTTTATTGGTGCACTAACCGAATTGTCATCAAATGCCTCATTAATTGTCCCATGAATAATCGATCAATCATTCATATTAATCTTGGTTTGTTGGCTGCATTCAAAATAGAAAAAATAGAAATAAGGACCCATAAAACATTCCGATCTTAAATTATGAACTAGAAATAGGCTTGGGAATAGATTGTCTAATCATTCACTTGGAAGGAGGACTTTGTTATAGTTTTATAATGTTCTTATATAAGTGCATGTAGATCATCCATTTTTATCTTAGTTGTCACTTAATACTTCCTTCATTTATACCCTTATTATAATTTTGTCTTGGGCTTGCAGCCAATGAACCAAGATTAATCTGAATGATTGATCGATTATTCATGGGATAATTAATGAGGCATTTGATGAAAATTCAGTCAGTGCACCAATAAAACTCAACAATATCACCAACATTGAGTGTGTTCCATTTGAAGAATTCGTGCCATTCATTGAGGAACACATAACCACAAGTTTCCTAGTATTTCAAAGTAAGTTTCATTGTTAATTTTCTTCCCTTGTCGAAGCCAGTTGCGGGGAGGAGAACAACCTGAATTTGTTGTTGAAGAAAGTTTCAGGGAGAAGCTACAAATTCTCCCATTTCTTCCCTTCTCAAAGCTAGTTGTGGGTAGGAGCTCCAAATTCTTATACATGCAGCTCCTAGGAGATTGTTAAGATGCATCAGGGGAATGATAAATTTATTCTGATTTGGATTCGCGTCACTTTTGGTGAGCTCCTTTATAAACAAAAATACTCAGAGCTTTCCATGCTGATGTTGTTCACGTGGCCACTCACTCCATGTTTTTGTTGTGTTGGAATACGGGTAGATCTTTTCTAGACGGTAATGCCTATTCATAAACATCAAACCAAGTCTCTAGTAATTCAATGTTCCTAAGCTTTATTTCACAAAGGTTGAGGGGAATTTTGAGGGAATATGGATGCCTTCCCTCGCATTTTTTATCGGTTCTTCTCGTTCCAACAACAAGATGACAAAATTAGAATAAGGAGGTTGAGGGGAATTTTGATAGAATGTGGATGCCTTCGCTCGCAGTTTCCATAGGTTCTTTTTGTTCCAACAACAGGATGACAAAATTATAATAAGGGTATAGATGAACGAAGTATTAAGTGACAACTAACATAAAAATGGATGATCTACATGCACTTATATAAGCACATTATAAAACTATAAAAAAGTCCTCCTGCCAAATGAATGATTAGACAATCTATTCCCAAGCCTATTTCTAGTTCCTAATTTAAGATCAGAATGTTTTATGGGTCCTTATTTCTATTTTTTCTATTTTGAATGCTTTTATTTCATGACTTGAACCATGTTAATTATCATTTTATATCAAACCATTAAATGATATCAAATGATAAGTGCCATGCTTAAGAATGTGGTTCTACACGCATTGTAACATCCCGCTCTGGCGCACTGAGAAAACTTATTCTTTGAGGAAACTTGCTTGGAATTGATCTGGACTTTTATGATGATAAAACATTTATCCTTGATGATGATGCGTTATGATATATGACATGATGTTTTACTTCTCTAACATAGATAGGTGCTATTGACTCGGTTTTACTGACTGTGTAGGGTTTTGGACCTTGAGGATGCTGAGGTATCGATGGAACCCCTTGGACTCCAGATTGAGTCAGGGAGTGTGCTATTTGGGTTGATTTATTTACTGTGATATTACATTGATTTGATGTTATGATGTGGACATGTTTTGACACGTTTGTTGATGATGCAGGCTGATGATAGCTTGCCGACCAGACTCACATATGGAGTAAAGGGGCCACACATGATTTCCAAAGAGGTTGAGGGAGAGGGGTGGACAGTAGCCCTTCCACAGCCTACTAGCACTCCCGTCGTGGCTCGAACTGTAGGTTAACGATTACCTAGTTTGAGAGGATCCACAATGCCGTGAGGAAAGACTGCGACAGTCGCTCACGATGATTCTAATGGGCGCGCAATAAGGAAGGGGACTTATTCCTTAGAGCCCTTAGTCTCCCACAAGTTCACCTGGCGGAGTGTTGACTCCAGGGGTTATATATGTCTACCAATCAGTCAAGTTGGCGAGTGGCACCCTTGGAGCACGTG
>JZKD02S2370007.1:190444-206466 GCA_000966675.3 Picea glauca
GTAGCTCAGCCTTGCGAGGCGAGCTGGGAAGCTAGACGGACCATCTGGATTGTGTGTGGCCCCTTTGCGGCTCGGGGGGCTAAGGGGGAAGCAGAGTACCCCTAGCGATTGGCTGTGAGGTATCGGTGTAGTCTAAGCGGTTAGCAAGCAGAATCCGGATATGATACGCTCCTTCAGAGCAATCACCTATGGTTATGATACGCCTTTAAATTTTCAGTTGTAATTTAGTTAGAAATTGTATATAGATTCATGTGTTGTTGAAACCATTGAATATATGTTATGATTGGAAAGATTGTCTGATGTGGATAGTTGGGGTTAATATTGATGAATTGGTTTTCCTTTCGATCTCCACGCCTTGGTTAATTTTTCTCTTCTCCTTGGAAAATTTTGATCTTGCGCCTTGGATTTTTTTTTATATCGCTACACCTTAGTTTTTCTTACTCTCCGTGCCTGAGTGGTTGCCTGACGTTTTTTTCTTGGTTGCATTGCAAAATGTGCTGCCCTGCTTTATTTATTTGGTTTTTACTCTGCAGAAGATTATGTGAAGGCCTGTGTTTTCTTTTTAAATTTTTACTTTAATTTACCCTTAGATTAAATGCGCCCAAAACCTTATGCAACCCTCAACCATGATTTACCTGGTGTTCTATGTAGATTGTCCCTCCTTTAATCAACTAAAATTTTCCTCTTCGCCCGACAATCGAATGGTGCCTCAACAATTCGAATATATCTCTACATTTTTATCTTCACCATTACCTCAACATGCAATTCGCCCAGCCATCAAGCGGTGCCTCAACAATTTGAATATATCTCTATGTTTTTGTTTTGACCATTACCTCAACATGCAATTTTCCCAACGACTTGGATGCTCTTACCAACTATCTAACTATTTTATTTACTCAGTGAATGGCACCTCATATTCTCTGTGTTTTTGGAAAATCGTTTCCCAAAATTTCTCTATGTTTTTGGAAAATTGTTCCCTCAAATTCTCTGCATTTTTGGCAAATCGTTTCCCCAGATTTCTCTTTGTTTTTGGCAAATCATTTCCCTAGATTTCTCTGCATTTTTGGAAATTCGTATCCCCATAATTATTTGTGTTTTCGGCAATCTGTCTCCTCAGATTTCCCTGGGTTTTTACCTCCTCTCAGACATTTAGTTTATGCCCATCATTCGATTCCATCGCCTTCGGTGCTCGGCTATCTGCGAGGAGATAGCTATTAAACCAACGTGGGTTTCTTTCACTCAGGGTATGCTGCCAAGGATTCGGTTGTAATTAAATTTCACCTCTGCCTCAGAAATATAAAACATCCATCTCTGCCTTTGCAATAGTGTTAATTTCTGGAAAAGTTACTACCGTCTCTACAACCGATAAAGTCGCCCCAAATTCGCCCAACCAACTTTGTACAAATCGTAACCTTCGCCCTGCTTTGAATTTAAAAATTGTATCTTTTACCTCTGCAAGGGCGTGCTATACGTTGGAAATTTTATGGGTTGACCCCTGGCTATGACAGTTTCCTTTTTGATAGTTTCCAAATGATTAATGATGCCTGACATGCACCCACTGCTGCTAGTTGTCCTGTTGCTAAAAAATTTCTCTACTAGGTTTAGCGAATGGGCCGCTAGTTTTTCTGGTCTTGATAAGTTTTAGAAGGGACTGTTTTGATATCCTATTGTATTCATTATTATAATAACAAGGTAATATAAGTAAAGCAGATAACATAATTGTTATTGTGACTTGTAAAGGAATGGTTTCTGTAATATAATATTATGGTGAGTTGTAAAAATAAGGCCTTATGCTAAACCGTTCTTACATTATAAAACAGAAGGTAAATTAGTGTTTTATACAAGTAATGCTATTTTTACTCTACTACATGATATTGAACATGAAAGGTAAGGATATTGTTATTTTAGTGGAATGTTACTGAAATTTTACTACTATGGTTAACATCATTTGAGAGGGTAATGTGTAAATGTATGTGTTGTAAATTATATCGTAATGTAATATGTAAGGGTATCGTCAAGGTAATATAATGTTCTGAAATATGTAAGAGTAAGGTTTGCAATATAATACAGAGTGTGATGCTAGTGTCAGATAACACATAGGAGGTAAGGTCATTGTTATTTCAATTGCAATGTTATTGTAAGGTAAGGTCATTGTAATTTATCGATGAAATATGTAAATGTAATGTCCTTGCAGTTGGAAAAAAAATGCTATGTTAGCATTTGATAACATGTAAGATCATAGTATGTTATTTACCATGTTAATGTAGTATTAAGGTAATGATATGGTTAAGTTGTTGTAAGTACATTTTAATTTTACTAATATTGCCAACACATAAAAGGTAAGGTTCTTGCAATATGAAGAAGGCTAAGTTAGCAGTGATGACTTATGAATGTGGGCTCCTCTTTGTTTAATTGAAATTTTTTTTTTTATCATGTAAGGCCATTGAAATTGTATTGTTGAGCCATATAAAATGTATGTACTTTAATCCATTGCAAGGGTGAAGTAATAAAAAGGGTAAAGTGGTTATCTTGTATGGTAAAGGATATTGCAGCCTTATTGTTATTGATAATAATTAAAATGTTGGTAATTGTAATTTGTTGCAAACTTTTCGAACATAAAATGTTAAGGGGTATCATGTATGGTAAGGGTTATGGTAGTTTTGCGGATTTTAGATATCATGTAAGATGGATTGTAATTGTAAATTATGGCCAGGAGTTTGAGATATAAAATGTATGTTGTTATTATGTTACAGTAATGAATTTATGCGCAAGCTAAAACAAGCCAGTAATAATGCCGAGACATTACCATTAACCACCAGCGAATGGTCTGACATATTTTCGAGTGATCGTCGTCATGGCATGCAGTTTCCTGTTGTAAGTCGTATGTTGTCTTGTTGTGTTCATCTTGCTTGCGTCTTGTTCGTCATCGGGTTACTAGTTTCTGCCTAAGCTGTCGGCCAGGAGCCTATCTGACATTCTCTCTCTCCAGAGCAGAGAACTAAGATTAAACGCCCTGCTTTCCTGTGCAGAAATAGTAAAATCTACTACTATGGATTCTTCCATCTGTGTTCGTACTGTACATAACACAGTATGTCGTTTAATGCTTGCAGTTACTTGTTGTGCACCTTATGTCTTCTTGTTGTGATCATCGTGGTTGCGTCTTGTTAGTCGTCGGGTGGCGAAGAAGAGTCGAATGTGTTGTTGTTTCCTTGCACACGCACGCACACACCTTAAAATAAATAAATAAATAAATAAATAAATTTTCCACTTGTTATAAGAGGTTGTCATTGTAACGAGGGGGTTTGTCACATATGGTATCAGAGCCAGTTCGACCCACGACTTGGGATTCGCTACGACTTTCGTGACATGATTAGATTTGTTTATATTGTTGCTAATCGAGTTGATTGTGGGCGTGCAGGTGATCATGGTTAGAGGACGCCACGGAGGCAGACGATGGGGTGTTAGGGGAGGAGGCGTGATGCCTCTAGTAGCATCCATGCCTGAGGGGTATAACCCCCAGGGAGGCGAGTAGGTTCTCGGACAGGAGCAGATAGCAGTTGGCGATGTTGTTGGGATGATGAGATCTTTTCAGCGCATGTCCGAGGCATTGATCAGCCGATTGGATAGAGACGAGGCCAGGGCGCTGACACCCATTGAGGTTCCACCATGCGCACCGGCCGTTACAGGTAGCATTCACCGTAAACTCAAGAAGGTTAAATTTCCTAAGTTCTTTCGTGCCCCGGATGGCACTGTCGCGGAGGCATGGTTGGAGAATATGGCGATGTGCTTCACACTTCGCGATTATACCTCCAACATGAAGGTCTGCATGGCGGTCTTTCAACTGAAGGGGAGCGCTCTTCTATGGTGGAAGACGCTCCTGCCGCAGCTGAACATGGTCGTTGAAGACGTGTCATGGGAATTGTTCGAGGAACGGTTCCGAGAGAGGTACCTTTCAGAGGAATTCATTGAGTGTCAGCTCAATGAGTTCAACACATTACGACAGGGAGGTCGTACAGTGCCTGAGTACGAGGCATGTTTTATGGAGCTGCTCCGGTATGCTCTGCACCTTAACACTGAGAAGCTCAAGGTCAACAGGTTCGTGTTTGGCCTTAATAGCAGCCTGCGTGCAAAGGTTAGGATCTTGATGTCTCAAACCTTGCACGACGTTGTCCAAAAGGCCCTCATAGCAGAGGAGGAGCTTATCAGTGGGGGCCAGACCAGGACTCCAGCGAGACCAGCAGGGCAGGGTTCATTTGGTACACCGCAGCATTAGACCCCAGCAAGACATACGCCGGGATATCATGGCTTCCAGAGAGGATCCACTTCCACTACACCCTGATGACCGCCGCCTCAGTAGCGGGCACCTTATCAGGGACCACAACATCAACAACAACAATGTAGGACTGTTCAACATAACAGACCAGGGTTTTAGGCCAGTGGGTCGTCATCTTCTACCCCAAGTACCAGGACTACTGGGCTGAAGAAGGGGTGTTGGACATGTGGGGAGCCACACTACTAGCGCGACTATCCTGCAGAGAAGACCAGAGTGTTCAGATCAGCCGGACCCACTACAGTGGGAGATATGGGCAAGGCCCATCAGATTCATGTGGCGGTGAATAACTGCCAGGCAGAGCACTAGTCGACTGTGCTCGAGACGACAGGTACTGTCGCTGACCAGACCCTTAGTATTTAGATAGACCCAGGTGCTACTAAGAGTTTCATTTCTGGTGCAGCGCTAAAAGGATTAAGGTAAAGGTAGTCGAACAGGACGAGTTTAGCTTCGTAGAGATGGATTTGGGAGCCAAACAGAAGGTTGGAGGAAAGGTGTTAGGATGTGCCCTTAACCCGGGAGAGTTTGGCACGAGGGTCAACTTGTATGTCATGATCTTAGGATCTTATGATGTCGTGATTGTTGTGGATTGGTTGGAATCACATGAGGAGATACTCAACTGTAAGATGAAATGGTTGAGCTTGGTTGATGATGAAGGACAGAGACGTGTGATTGTAGGCAGGAACCAGGGAGTTTCCCTGAAGTTCGTCTCTTCCTTACAGTTACAGAAGAGTATGCGCAAGGGGTGTAAGATTTATGCGATCCTTGTGCTAAATGAAAAGGGAGTGGCGGAAGGTCTAGAACACCTTCTGGTGGTGAAGGAGTTTGCGGACGTATTTCCAGAGGAGTTACCTGGGATGCTGCCAGAAAGGGAATTGGAGTTTACCATAGACCTAAACCTAGGGACCGAACCGATAGCAAGAACGCCTTATCAAATGTCGATCCCGGAGTTTCAAGAGTTGAAAATGCAAATGAAGGAGTTGTTGGACCTGAGACTGATACGTCCTAGTGTGTCACTGTGGGGTGTGCCTGTTATTTTCATACGAAAGAAGGATGGATCGTGGAGGCTTTGCATTGACTACCGTCAACTGAACAAGGCCACGATCAAGAATCAGTATCCCTTGCCTAGAATGGATGATTTGTTCAATCAAATGAAGGATGGGACGGTGTTCTCCAAGATCGATTTGCGATCAGGGTATCACCAGTTACGGATCAAGGAGGATGACATCCCTAAGACCACCTTTAAGACGAGATTTGGACATTACGAGTTTACTGTTTTACTATTTGGACTGACAAATGCCCCAGGAGTATTTATGAGTTTGATGAACGGGGTGTTCTGTGAATACTTGGACAAGTTCGTCCAAGTATTCATTGACGATATTTTTATCTACTCTTGGATGACGGAGGAGCATGACGAGCACTTGCGCTTGGTATTACAGTGTCCGCGAGAGCACAAATTGTATGAGAAGTTGTCCAAATGCTCTTTTTATCAATCGAGGATTCACTACTTAGGGCATGTCATCTCCGACAAAGGTATTGTCATGGATCTAGCCAAGGTTGAGGCTATTATGGAATGGCCTGTGCTGACGAATGTCACAGAAGTGCGTAGTTTTATGGGTTTAGCAGGATACTATCGACGGTTTGTTGAGGGATTTTCGAAGATAGAAAATCCGATCACAGAATTGCAGAAGAAAAACAAGAAGTTTGTTTGGACTGAGAAATGCGCGAAAGCATTTCGGAGGCTTAAGGAGTTGTTGACAACAGCACTGATACTAAAAGTCCCTGACATGGACACAGACTTCTTGGTATGCACTGACGCATCCATGGAAGGTTTAGGCGGAGTCTTGATGCAAGACGGATGAGTGATTGCTTACATTTCAAGGAAACTGAGAAGGCATGAGGAGAACTACGCGACGCATGATTTGGAGTTATTAGCCATCGTATATGCCTTGAAGGTTTGGAGACACTATCTTATTGGATGGAAATTTGAATTAAAGACTGATCATTGTGGACTACAACACATTTTTACGCAAAGCAACCTGAACACGCAACAACGACGTTGGTCGGAATTGCTTAGCGAGTACGACTTCGAGATTACTTACATAAAGGGAACAGTGAACCGAGTGGCTGATGCTTTGAGTCAGAGACCACACATCTTCTCGGTGTTGCCTCTTCAGACGAAATTACATGAGAAAATTCTCACTTTACAGTGTGACGACGAATGGTACATAGAGGTCGAGGGTTTTTTTGGACAAGACACAATGATGGTACCATGATATGAGGGATTTTCTTTTGATAGCGATGGGTTAATGAGGTTTAGAGGTTGGATTTATGTACCGCCAAACGACGAGTTGAGGATGTTGATCCTGAGTGAGGCTCATAGAGCAGTTTACATGGCTCACCCAGGAGTCATGAAGATGAGGGTAGACCTTAAACCCTTATTCTCCTGGAAGGGAATGAAGGCCGACATAGTCAACTTTGTGGCTATATGTCTAGAGTGTCAGCAGGTAAAGGCTGAACATAGACACCCGACAGGATTACTTCAACCACATGTCATTCCAGAATCGAAATGGGAAGTTATTTCGATGGATTTTATTGTTGGATTTCCACTGACGGCAAGGAGACATGACTCAATTTTTGTAGTAGTAGACACTCTGACGAAGAGTGCTCACTTTATTCTTGTGCGTACGACATATCAAGCACCTAACATAGTGAGAGTTTTCATCAGTGAGATTGTGAGGCTGCATGGCATGCCTAAAAAGATTATATCCAATCGAGGATTGGTGTTTACTGGACGATTTTGGACGAGTTTCCAAGAGGCCTTGGGGACCCAACTTAACTTTAGTACTGCGTATCACCCAAAGACGGACGGACAGACAGAACGAACAAACCAAACCTTGGAAAACATGTTGTGCATGTACGTGATGGACCAACAAAAGTGTTGGGAGGAATTCTTGCCTCTAGTAGAGTTCGCTTACAACAGCAGTTACCAGAGCACCATTAAGATGGTGCCTTTTGAGTTTCTTTATGGGCGACCGTGTTGGACACCCTTGAGTTGGGATCGGCTTGAGGATAGGGTCCTGGTGGGACTAGAAGTGATCCAAGAAATGGAAGAGCAAATGAAAACCATAAGACAAAGGATTAAAGAAGCACAGGATCGACAGAAGAGTTATGTCGATGCTCACCGAGTCAACCGTAGTTACGAGGTCGGCGAACGAGTTTTCTTGCAGGTTAAACTACATAAGAGTTCGATCAAGTTTGGAAAGGGAGATAAACTCTCTCCTAGGTTCGTGGGACCTTTCAAGATTGTGGAGAGAAAGGGGCCCATGGCCTATCGAATAGCCTTGCCTGATTCTTTGAGGCGTATGCATGATGTCTTTCATGTATCTGTTTGGAGACATTATATTAGTGATTCTACACATGTGATTGACATGGGTTCCTTGTAGGTATCAGACGAGGGAGAGCTCACGGCTAAGCCAGTCCGCATTTTAGATCATCGCGTTCGACAATTACGATGTCGAATGGTAGATTAGGTCAAGTTCTAGTGGGACAGTTATAGTCCGCACTTGGTGACCTGGGAGGATGCATATGATATGCGCCAACAGTTCCCATTTTTGTTTGACAGATAGACTTATGATACTGTGATACATTTTTTTCATCATTTATACGGAGAAACTTCAGGATGAAGTTTAGACCAAGAGGGGGTGTATGTAACATCCCGCTCTGGTGCACTGAGAAAACTTATTCTTTGAGGACACTTGCTCGCAAGTGATCTGGACTTTTATGATGATAAAACATTTATCCTTGATGATGATGCGTTATGATAGATGACATGATGTTTTACTTCTTTGACATAGACAAGTGCTATTGACTCGGTTTATTGAGTGTGCAGGGTTTTGGACCTTAAGGATGCTGAGGTATCGATGGAGCCCCTTAGACTCCAGATTGAGTCAGGGAGTGTGCTATTTGGGTTGATTTATTTACTGTGATATTACATTGATTTGATGTTATGATGTGGACATGTTTTGACACATTTGTTGATGATGCAAGCTGATGATAGCTTGCCGACCAGACTCACATATGGAGTAAAGGGGCCACACACGATTTCCAGAGAGGTTGAGGGAGAGGGGTGGACAACATCCCTGCCACAACCTACTAGCACTCTCGTCGTGGATCGAACTATAGGTTAACGATTACCTAGTTCGAGAGGATCCACGATGTCATGAGGGCAGACTGCGACAGTCACTCATGATGATTCTAAGGGGCGTGCAATAAGGTGGGGGCATTATTCCTTAGAGCCCTTAGTCTCCCACAAGTTCACCTAGAAAAGTGTTGACTCCAGGGGTTATAGATGTCTACCAATCAGTCAAGTTGGTGAGTGGCACCCTTGGAGCACGTGGTGCATCCTGAAGGGCACGTCGCAAAAAAGTAACACAAGTTGGCGAGTGGCACCCTTGGAGCACGTGGTGCATCCCGAAGGGCACGTCGCGCAAAAGAAACACAAGAAGCGAGTGGCACCCTTGGAGCACGTGGTGTATCCTGAAGGGCACATCGCGCAAAAGAAATGAACGTGGTGAGTGGCACCCTTGGAGCACGTGGTGCGTCCTGAAGGGAACGTCACATTGATGTTGATGAAGGAACAAACCTAGATGGCCCTAAGACTTTTAACACCTTAAGAAATCATTAAACAACTTTCCTAACCAAGTGTCGCCCAATTCATAATCTAAGTTCTAAGTCTAAAACTTCTCTAGGGTAAAAAAATTAGTCTAACCTTAAGAAAAAGACCCTAAAAATAAAAATAAAAAATTTATACAAAAATCCACTTAAGCAATAGTTTAGTTTTCATAAAATTCTTGGGGTAAATGAAGAGAGTAGAATTTAATTAAAACTAGTGGATTTAAAAATTGCAAAGAAGAAATTAATTCTTAACTTGTGAAAGTACAAAAGATATTAAATTAATAATAAAAGGGAAAGATTTAATAGCGCAACTGCCATTTTGGCTTTAATAAAAAAGGGGAAAGAAGGGAATAATCAGAATTAGGAAACTAAGTAATGAAGGAAACATAATAAAGGAAAGATGGGAACTTATGGTAAAAGGCGAGGTCAACATAGTAAGGAATCTGCAATTAAGAACCTTCTAAAATGAACTAAAATTAGCAACTTCATTTCAGGGAAAGTATTTAAAACATGTAAGGGGATCTAGGAAAACCTAGGAGTAAATTTAGGAGCAACTCTAGGTGGGTGAGGGAAATGAGTAATTTAATAATTTAAAGAAAATAATTATTTGAGGAAAGAGGGGGATGGACGACACTTGTGCTAAGGAGAATATTTAGAATATTTTTATTAAAATTTAATTAAAATGTGATTTAGGGAAAGCTGGAGGTTGGAAAAACTCTATAAAAGAAAGGGAAGATGAGGAAGAGGGGGATTGGCTATTAGTGTAACGTTACGCTGCCGAAATTGTGACTTGACTGATTACTTGTGGAGAGTTGGGATTTTTCCAGCTTGGATAGGAGTGGTAGCTCGACCTTGCGAGGCGAGTTGGAAAGCTAGACGGACCATCTGGATTGTGTGTGGCCCCTTTGCGGCTCAGGGGGCTAAGGGGGAAGCAGAGTACCCCTAGCGATTGGCTGGGAGGTACCGGTGTAGTCTCAGCGGTTAGCAAGCAGAATCTGGACGGAGCACAAGCACAGGACAGCTCCTTCGGAGCAATCACCTATGGTTACGGTACGCCTTTAAATTTTCAGTTGTAATTTAGTTAGAAATTGTATATAGATTCATGTGTTGTTGAAACCGTTGAATATATGTTATGATTGGCAAGATTGTTTGATGTGGATAGCTGGGGTTAATCTTGATGAATTGGTTTTCCTTTTGATCTTCGTGCCTTGGTTAATTTTTCACTTCTCCTTGGAAAATTTTGATCTTGCACCTTGGATTTTTTTTTATATCGCTACACCTTAGTTTTTCTTACTCTCCGTGCCTGAGTGGTTGCCTAACATTTTTTTCTTGGTTGCATTGAAAAATGTGTTGCCCTTCTTTATTTATTTGGTTTTTACTCTGCAGAAGATTATGTGAAGGCCTGCATTTTCTTTTTAAATTTTTACTTCAATTTACCCTTAGATTAAATGCACCCAAAACCTTATGCAGTGCTCAACCATGATTTACTTGGTGTTCTATGCAGATTGTCGCTCCTTTAATCAACTAAATTTTTCCTCTTCGCCCAGCAATCGAATGGTGCCTCAACAATTCGAATATATCTCTACATTTTTATCTTCACCATTACCTCAGCAAGCAATTCGCCCAGCCATCAAGCAGTGCCTCAACAATTTGAATATATCTCTGTGTTTTTGTTTTGACCATTACCTCAACATGCAATCCGCCCAACAACTTGGATGCTCTTACCAACTATCTAACTATTTTATTTACTCAGTGAATGGCACCTCATGTTCTCTATGTTTTTGGAAAATCGTTTCCCAAAATTTCTCTATGTTTTTGGAAAATCATTCCCTCAGATTCTTTGAGTTTTTGGCAAATTGTTTCCCCAGATTTCTCTTTGTTTTTGGCAAATCATTTCCCCAGATTTCTCTGCATTTTTGGAAATTCGTATCCCCATAATTATTTGTGTTTTTGGCGATCTGTCTCCTCAGATTTCCCTTGGTTTTTACCTCCTCTTAGACATTTAGTTTATGCCCATCATTTGATTTCATCGCCTTCGATGCTCGGCTATCTGCGAGGAGATAGCTATTAAACCAACATGGGTTTCTTTCACTCAAGGAATGCTACCAAGGATTCGGTTGTAATTAAATTTTGCCTCTGCCTTAGTAATATAAAACATCCATCTCCGCCTTTGCAACGGTGTTAATTTCTGGAAAAGTTACTACCGTCTCTGCAACTAATAAAGTCACCCCAAATTCTCCTAGCCAGCTGTGTACAAATCGTAACCTTTGCCCTGCTTTGAATTTAAAAAATGTATCTTTTACCTTTGCAAGGGCGTGTTGTACGACGAAAATTTTCTGGGTTGACCCCTGGCTCTTAAAGTTGCCTTTTTTATAGTTTCCAAATGATTAATGATGCCTGACATGCACCCACCGCTGCCAGTTGTCCCATTGCTAAAATTTTGCTTTACTAGGCTTAGCGAATGGGCCGCTAGTTTTTCTGGTCTTGATAAGTTTTAGAAGGGACTGTTTTGATATCCTATTGTATTCATTATTATAATAACAAGGTAATATAAGTAAATAAGATAACATAATTGTTATTGTGACTTGTAAAGGAATGGTTTCTGTAATATAATATTATGGTGAGTTGTAAAAATAAGGCCTTGTGCTAAACCGTTCTTACATTATAAAACAGAAGGTAAATTAGTGTTTTATACAAGTAATGCTATTGTTACTCTACTACATGATATCGAACATGAAAGGTAAGGATATTGTTATTTTAGTGGAATGTTACTGAAATTTTATTACTATGGTTAACATCATTTGAGATGGTAATGTGTAAATGTATATGTTGTAAATTATATCATAATGTAATATGTAAGGGTATCGTCAAGGTAATATAATGTTCTAAAATATGTAGGAGTAAGGTTTGCAATATAATGCAGAGTGTGATGCTAGTGTCAGATAACACATAGGAGGTAAGGTCATTGTTATTTCAATTGAAATGTTATTGTAAGGTAAGGTCATTGTAATTTATCGATGAAATATGTAAATGTAATGTCTTTGTAGTTGGAAAAAAAATGCTATGTTAGCATTTGATAACATGTAAGATCATAGTATGTTATTTACCATGTTAATGTAGTATTAAGGTAATGATATGGTTAAGTTGTTGTAAGGACATTTTAATTTTACTAATATTGCCAACACATAAAAGGTAAGGTTCTTGCAATATGAAGAAGGCTAAGTTAGCAATGATGACTTATGAATGTGAGCTCCTCTTTGTTTAATTGAAATGTTTTTTTTTATCATGTAAGGCCATTGAAATTGTATTGTTGAGACATATAAAATGTATGTACTTTAATCCATTGCAAGGGTGAAGAAATAAAAAGGGTAAAGTGGTTATCCTGTATGGTAAAGGATATTGCAGCCTTATTGTTATTGATAATAATTAAAATGTTGGTAATTGTAATTTGTTGCAAAATTTTCGAACATAAAATGTTAAGGGGTATCATGTATGGTAAGAAGGGTTATGGTAGTTTTGCGGATTTTAGATATCATGTAAGATGGACTGTAATTGTAAATTATGGCTAGGATTTTGAGATATAAAATGTATGTTGTTATTATGTTACGGTAATGAATTTATGCGCAAGCTAAAACAAGCCAGTAATAATGCCGAGACATTACCATTAACCACCAGCGAATGGTCTGACATATTTTCGAGTGATCGTCATCATGGCATGTAGTTGCCTGTTGTACGTCGTATGTCGTCTTGTTGTGTTCGTCTTGCTTGCGTCTTGTTTGTCGTCGAGTTACTAGTTTCTACCTGAGCAGTCGGCTAGGAGCCTATCTGACATTCTCTCTCTTCGGAGCAGAGAACTAAGATTAAACACCCTGCTTTCCTGTGCAGAAATAGTAAAATCTACTACTAATATAGTTATAATGAATTTATGGTATGTAAATTATGGTATGGATTAACTCTTCTTCCCTGAAAGTGAAGAGGGAAGTGAAGCCGAGATAAACTCTCATACCATGTAAAGAAATATCTAGAGACACATTAATCTAACACACAATACAACATTATTGATGTGTACTTTATATTAATATTAATATAAACTTATAGTTATAAAGAATTTATGGTATTGATATAATACATATAACATATGTTATATGTATTACATATAGCATATGTTATATGTAACTCTCTATAAAATTAGATAGATTAGTTAAGAATGCAATTAGGTTATTTTCCTTAATAAAACTGAAATATCCATAATTTCTAGTGAGCTAAGTTCATACAAAATCTCTCACTATGTTTGATGTAAATTGTGTATCATTGAAGGTTAATGTGGGAAAGTGTCTAAGTTTCCTCTAAGTTTCCCTTTTATATATATAACACAACAACTAAATTAGTTGTTGTGTTATATATATAAAAGGGAAACTTAGAGGAAACTTAGACACTTTCCCACACACACACACACACACACACACACACATATCTATACTTACTTTTTCGTTTTTAAATGAAAATAGTAATTCACAATTTATCTTATTTTATAAGTTTCTATGATAAAAAAAGACAAAGGTTCCAGAGCTCATATGACAACTCTCAAGTTCGGGCCCCTGAAGAACACAAACATTTGTGGTTGATAAGATAATGGTGATGATCTTAACTTTTCACAACTTATCTATACATAACTATAATTATGTACAATTATAATATGAGTCTTTTAGATTTAATTATAATTAGACATTTGGAAATTACAATTATTTAAATAAATATATTTGAATAAATAATAATGACAAAATTCTACTATATCATTTATTTATTAAAAATATATAAATGAAAAATATATATAATTATACATTAAAAAGGTACAATTAATTAAATAAATATATTTTAACAAATAATAATATAATAGTGAAAAAACTTTATATCCATCTAAGGAAACACTTGAATAAGTATGTTTCCACAAGTAATAATGGAAAAACGCTACTATAACATCGATTTATTAAAACTTTACATATTTTACCTTAAAAACATTTACATAAGGAGTCATAAAAACCTTTTTGATGAAAAATACAAAGAAAAATAAAATATTAAAAATATAACTTTAGATAAAAACTTGGAAATCCATATTAACCTTAGTATATAGCCATTAGTAAATGAAATTTATTACAAAGATCTACTTTCTTAATTGGTAATGTGCTTACATAAACAAAAAGTTTGAAACTTTTATACGTGATCTTTTTCATAACATGTGACTTCTTTGTAAAATACTTGTCTAGAAGTATTGCTTGCTCTAGTGATCCAATTAATTGACAACCTATAATCATTTTGAAAGATAACATGTAAGAAAGAACAATCGAAACAATTGACATTTAGAAATAACTTAAAACATCAATGTTGCTTTCATTTTCACTCACATGATTTGACATGTCCCCTGAAATCTCTGACGACCATTTCAATTATAGAAAATTGTAAAAAAGGACAAATACATTGTATGTTTTTATATCTAATCATAAAAAAAAATTGTATACTCACAACAAAATGAACAAAAACACATATAGTATATTATATTTAAATGAGGGGTAAAAATTAGAATAAAACATCATGTAACTAGTAAGAGAATTCTTAAAAATAAACATATCTTAAAAAAATAAGTGATTGTTAGGATTGGCATTCAAATTTATACCTTGCTACCAACTCTTACATAATTTGACATGGTTGTATAACCACATTTCAAGGCATATCCCCTTCATAAAATTATTAACCAACAAATTTGTTATTGAACTCGATTTACTTTAAACGAGGGAAATTGAAGACTCAATTCATAATGATATCTCACTTGCAATGTATCCATGAAACTTAACTACTTGATGATGCCAATGAAATTTAAAAAAAATATATTCTGAATATTTAATTTTGCGAATACATGAGTTTCTATTTGTAAATATTTGAGATTTGTTTGATTAGTTTGAAATATCAAATCCACAAATGGGTTCTATGGCTTTACGCTTCCTAGGATATTAAAAGGGAATAATATTTCAAAAAACCTATAAAATTTAAAACATTTTCATATTTAAAATAAAGACAACATATCAAATCAGTTAAATAAGCATGTTTCAATTGCAGCACATAAAAGATAAAAAAGTGAAACAAACTCTTGAAAAAAATTATAGAAAGACACCTTAATATATGATTTCAATAAAAGTAATGAATTTACAAGAATGATACAAATGCAAAGAATATTTTCCACATTGAAATAAAGATGCAATAACTACTATGTCAAATTACCATCTATAGTAAATTGAACAAAGAGATTGACCTTGGCTTTGTGTTTGGTGATGTCCATGACCAAAATTGGACAATAGTTTTGATAGAGGGAATCCTCTTATAGATAGCCTACCTCAAAAAAACTCCTCAAGATCTTGTACATCTTAAGATCTACCATTGTGGTGCCTCCAATACATTAGTATGGACGAACTAGTATTGGATAAACACTAACCTATAATATAGGAACTTATACCTTCTCTTCAAAGGAAACAACAATTGCTCTCATATCTATGGTGCCATATGTGCATAAACATTCGAACCTCTAAATTGAGAAAACCAACATTAAAACATAACAATCAAGGTCTCTTACGATGGACTATCTCAAGATTTTAAATAGGATTTATCAGATGATATCCATGGGTATAATACCATAACCTACTAAAACCATGAGCTTGAAAACCACAAACCCCTTGTTTGTTTGACCCTGTCAAGTTTAACCTAAGATTAAATTTATTTAAAATAGGTTAACACCTGTTAGGAAAAAGGTATAAATTCCCATCCATTAAGTGAGATGGTAATTTGAAATAAAATTTGCACTATATTTGAAATGAAATTTTCATTAAAAAGAGGTTGAGTTTGTCCACATTTTAACATTCTCCATTAAAATTGAGTTGCTTTTCCATTTGAAATGTTGTTTAAAAATAAATGGCAGTGAAAAGTTTTAATAAAAATTCTATATACAAAAAGGGGTACTAGATCAAGT
>JZKD02S2370007.1:253130-268698 GCA_000966675.3 Picea glauca
TCTTGTGATACGTTCTTCCTCTATTTTTGGAGTAGGTTGGAAATTCTTTATCATAACAAGATTACTATATGCCAATTTGAGGATGCATTTCAGGTAAAAATAGGTTCTATAATTTTTATTTTGTGTTTTTCATTGTAACTTTGGAGCCACATTTTCTTGATGCAAGTTATTTTAAGATTGATTTTTTTATATTTAACTATTACTGCTACACATCAAAATTACTCAACTAGATAAGTGTCACATGATCCTCTCAATTGTCGTAAGTGTCACATCTTCCTTACAACTTTCGCAAGTGTCGCAAGTTGGTCACAAGTGTCACAAATATTGTTTAATCATACTGCCATGATGACGACACTAAGGAGGCACTTAAAACATCTCATGCACTTGATTTGGAAGAGGAGTACTGGTCAAATGAAGTCAAAGAACTCTTGACACCTGAGAAGAGCTCTGAAACAAGGGTTTTGAGGCTGAGCACTCCCCTACATCAGCCTCAGGAGCGCTGGCGCTCCCCCATAAGGCCTCAGGGAGCGTTATAATGCTATCTTTCCCCTCCGAAGGAGCGCTACTCACCTTTGAAGCGCTGGCTCTCCCCTTAAGCTTCCTAGGGAGTGCTCCAGCGCTCTGATGCCCCTTTTGAAGGAACGCTGCCTAATCTGGGGCAGTAGTTGGCCCGTTGAGGAGAATAAGGAGAGGATCTTTCAAGATTAGAAGGCAGTTGCATTCGAATTCTTGGTTCCATCAAGAGATCCCTGATCTAAGGAGGAAGTTCCTCAACTTTTTCTAAAGATAACTCAAGAGGTTAAGCTCCTCTTAACCTATATAAGCAATCTCTATGATGGTGGAAAGGGGGAAGAATTGCTAGCATGAAACCTATGATCTCATAGGAAACACACGGTTAGCCAAAAGAGAGTGATCAGTGAAGTTGCTACCATTCAGGTTGTGGATCTTTCGAGCAAGGGTTAGATGAAGGGGACTTGATGAAGCTGTCGCATTCGCATCTACGATTGTAAGTACTGCTGTCGTTATTCTCATTAATATGACACGCTTGGCCTATTTCTTTCTAGTTTGTGTCTGATGTTACATGAACTTATCATTGATAGATAGATATGTTTTCAAGCTAATATCAATAGAGTAGGAAGTGGTCGTATCTTGTTTGTCTATAGGACTCAGCGAGGAGCAAAGGATCGAAGCTCAACTCAGAGCGTGCAGGGACAAACGTCGATAAAGAGGTACTTCTATTCTCCTTCCTTCTCATGAGTTAGTTTGTGTAGATTTGAAAGGAAGTCGGTGTCCACGTTAATCATTTTCTGTCTTAGAGTTAAGGTCAATCTCTCTGAGGTCATCTACCTATCCGCAGGGAGATTTTCCTACAACAGAAACTGGAGACTCCACTGGGGAGATAGCCTCAAATCGAAACTTCTTGTTTTGATTTCTCCTCATTGACCTTTTTCTATCCCTTGATTGTTTCAAACCTGGTTCACTCCTCTTTTGATTGGTTTCATGAGCTGATTGGCTCCCTACCCCATCACACTCAGCCTAATTGTCGAAATTGAATTGCAATTTTTGGGAATTTTTGACATTTTTGGGAGTTTTTGAACCTGGCGCCCCTGTCCCTGTGTTAACAGAGTGCCAACACTCCCTAATAGCCTTTCACAGAGCGATATAATGCTCCTTGCCTTTGGTAACAGAGCGCCAGCCTTCCTTTGGCCAATAAACCTTTCAGAATTGCTTTTTCAGGGTTTTTCCTCTGTGTCTATTCTGCTGGATAATCTTATGAGTCAATCCTTCTTCTTTCCAGCTTTGACATCTGTCTTTTTCTTGGAGAACAAACATCTTGCTGTTTGGATTTCGTAGCCTTCTTCACTATTGTTGTTGAGTTTTTCTGCCTTTTGGAGTTTGAAACTTATGCATTGTCTTTCTCTCCTTTTCGACTGAATGAAAAACGCTGGCGAAGGTCATCAAAGGTATACATATCTGTTCATTTGGTTTTAGTTAAGATCAATGTTCTTCGACTTTTTCTTTTGGGTGTGAAGTTTTTTTTCTCTTTGATTATTTCTTTTCTTTCGCTTTTCATTTTGATTGCAACGAAAGGGTGTATTGTTTGCATGACTTTTGCTTGTGCTGGTTTGATTTTCATTCATACAAGAAGATAATTAGCAAGACGAGCATTGTGTTGAATTGATAATTATTCATATACAAACAATAAAAAGCATTTTCATGATTGATTGTGCATGTTAGAAGGCATCTCAAATTTTTTAGCATCACATCAGGATTTGATCGAGAACAAGAATTGTTTGAGGACACTCCTTATTAGTGCTTGTTAGTGAAAAGAACTCTCTTCCTCTCCCTTAGATATATGTTCATCGAAAAAAAATGAATGCTTATCATATTTGATGCATTTTTTGGGACTGAGTCATAATTCCATTCGTTTCACTTCCATGCACCCCTTTTTGCGTAAAGAACATCTATAAAATCAACGCTAATTAAAAATTATTTAGAACTTTTTCTTTTCTAGGGTCCTCCACCAACAATAGACTAGGCTTAGTACTTTGGATTAGGCTGTGAGCATAACTCTCCAAATTTTCCAAAACAAACAGTAGCATCCTGAGTTAGGGAGAGTCAAATCCAATCATCGTATAAGTCTGCCTGGGATCCCCCTCTCACACAGGGGTTATGCACGAGGTCGCATTCGGGTGAGCTATGGGGACTAACCCTCCGTGGTTTAACTGATTGTGGTGGTCGGATTGTATTATGGGGATCACTTTGGGGTAAATCCACAATTACTACGTGGAATCCTTTTAGTTGATTTCGGGCTCGATACCCTGCCCGTACGTTCGGATTGGACTGTCGACTGTTCCCACCCAGGGGCTGACTACGAATTGGTAACCTTAGTAGCCATAATCTTTAGGGCCTTACACAAGGTGACAATGATGGGAAGTCTCACTGTACTTGGAGCAGACATTGGTCAAACTCACTCAGGCTCCTTGGAGGGTAAATCCACAATTACTGCGTGGAAGCTTGCACCAAGGCATAAGTCCATTAAGCAGGTCGCCATTGTAACTATTCCACCCCATCCCCGCCCCTTCTGGACTTGATCACATGACGTTGGATTTCATCACCAACTAATACAGTCATCAAAAGAAGGTCATGTTTTCTTGGTTGCGATTCTTCGATTTTATTAGCGTATGCTATTTCTTTTCGGTAGTTGGCCATAGATCTTTTTCGCCGACTCTTTTTTGCCAACATCGACCCTCCACGTAGTTCGTGGAGGCTACAGGGACTTCCTCCAGAAAATATGGAAGGAAACACCCCTTTACCCCCTCATTCTACGGAGGAATCTCCTCAACAAAGCGAGGTTCAAAACACTACAACTTCCCAGGAAGAAGTTCCCACTCCTTTAAAGAATTTTCGAATTGTTTCAGAGTCTCCGGAAGATTTTCGCATTCCGGAGGGATATGAATGACGTGTCCTCCAACTAAATTCTGCTGGTGAATTTGTCATCATCAATCCTTCTGACATTCCGGCTGGGTCTCCTCAAAACCCTTTAGCTGATGACCCTTTTTGGACCGCAGACATTGTTCGAAGTCCACTGCACCTGGTGCGAGATCTTTATGGAACAGGAGAAGGTGTCGATGCGCCCATCTCCTACACCGTACCCCTAAACCATTTTACCGGTACCACCATTTTTACATCCACACCACTCGTTGGTCCGAACATACCGTCCATTGGCCCAAGGTCTGCTATTCCCCTCCAGATGACCCAATCTATAATAGTCCCTCACATCCTGACTATTCCTGCCGGTAATCCGGTGGTCAACCAAGCTACGATTGGCACACCTGTAACACCAAGACCTACACTCCCTTTTGGGTATAGGGCACTGAATTCTTTAACTGCCACTACCCAAGTTGTACCAGGAAGTTCCATACCTATCCAACAACCCGAAGGGGCCGGTATTGGTGGGTCTAATCCGCTTGGCGGTACTGGTCATTCATTTACGTTTGGTTCTCAAATTCTGGGAACTCTACCTCAAACTGGGGGGCATCCTCCCACCGGAGGACAAATTCCATTTGGGGGGCACCCTCATGCTAGGGGGCAACCTCAATTCGGAGCCTACCATCAACCATATGGACAAAATGTGTCTGCCACACCTAATCCATGGAACATTCCTTTTTCAGGAAACCCACAGTTCTCGGCAGGAAAAAATTCTCAGACTTCACAACAACCTCCTTATGGACAAATGCCAAACCCAACCCATAACCCTCAAAACCCATCCGGTTACCCTCCGCTCACACATGCTTCTCAAAACACCTCAAATCCTGTGTACCTTGGTCAAAACCAACCTCATACAAGAGGGCCCACTAGTTACAATTATCCACATAACCCAGTGATTGTCCCCACTGGTGTCCCCATGCCACACCAACATTACCCACAGGTTAACTAACAACTACCTTTTCTAGCTACCCTGGACCTTCCAGACTTGTCTCGGTTAATGAATGATCCCATTTATCATTCTCCGGTTTGGCCAGCTATTCCAGCTAAACTTCCTTCTGATATCCCAAAATTCGACGGAAAGTCCAGAGAAGACCCAAACAACCATGTAATGACTTTCCATTTGTGGTGTTCATCCAACTCCCTCATGGAGGATTCTATCCATTTGCATCTTTTCCAATGAACACTTACGGGTTCCACAATGAAATGGTATATTGAACTACCATGCACATCTTTTCACGATTTCAACTCACTCGCCATGTCCTTCCTCACACACTTTCAACTACCCATTCGATACGAGATGGGTACTGAACTATTAACCTCCCTTCATTAGAAAACTTCTGTACATATCTCCGACCATATTCATGAATGGAGATGACGACGAAGGCTAATCAAAGCGGTCATTCCTGACCAATTGTTAGCGGAATGGTTCATGAAATCATTGTTACCCCAGATCGCTTGTGATGTTACCATGGGTGGTGTAGTCACCGAGGAAGAAGCCATTGCCCGAGCTCAATACTTAGAATTAGTCTATTCACAATCCGATACTCTGTACGAGTTTATACCGAATGCTACCCGTGCCACTAACGATCCATCCAAACCATCGTCTACTTCCCACACGGATGGCGTTATTGGCTCCGTCAAAACCCAATCCACTACCCAGTCTACTGGAATGATTCAGCGACCCGCTTCGACGGCTGCTCCCAGCCCAACTGCACCCTCTTCTACCCCCCCTCAAACTCAAGTCTCTGAGGTGAATGCGGTCCAATCAACCCCTTCACAACAACTTGGGGGCAAGAAGAAAGCGAGAAATAAACCAAAGAAGAAAAATAACAACGAACAACCCAAACCTCAACCGCAAACTCCTGTTGTTGGAAAACAACCACAGCGAAAACCGAAATTCCCATGTCTCATTTGTGGTGACGATCACTACACTCAAGATTTCCCACATCACAATGAAGTGGCCAAAATTTTCAAGGGAAATTCGCAACCCACTGTGCTTACTCAGCCTTTTCCACAACAACAATATTTGGTTGCCCAAAACCCCATGCCGGGGGGCAGTTCCAACCAACCCCATGATGAGGCCTCGACAAGTGCCCACATTTACATGTCTAATGGGGTTAATCTAACCACTCACTCTGAGACATACCACATGCCAGTTAAACCTGATAAGTCGAAGACTGCTAACGGTTCTTCAACAAATCCGTTACCATCCTCTGTTAATCCTTCATCTGTTAGCCCTCCATCTGGGCCTCTTCAGATTGAGAAACCTTCTTTTGACTCCATCTTACGCCCTCCTAAGAGCACCATCTGGAAATCTACCTTCAATCCTAATTCACGGGCTGCCCAAAATTACAATATTGTAGAAGATTTGGCCCAAGCCCCGTGTGCTATGTCTTCCTTGGAAGTTCTATAACACTGTCCCAGCCAACGTAGAACGCTCTTAGCTGCTATCGGCGCTTTCGATCCTGAGTCATCAAACAACCTCACATTTAATCTGGATGACCATCAACCATGACTCTCCCACCAGCTAGCTTTCCAAATCGATGTTGTTGTTCATAATCAACAAATCCATTGAACTATCCTGGATGAGGGAGCCTCTACCTGTGTCATGTCTCTAGCCTATTGGAAAGGCTTAAAATCACTTGCCCTTAACAAATCCCCTACAATGTTACGTGCTTTCGATGGACGAGGTTTTCATCCTCATGGGTTATTACAATCCCTAGCCATTTAGTTAGGCGGCAAAACTGTTACCATTGATGTCGAGGTCGTTGATGCTCCCCTCGATTACAACCTATTACTTGGAAGAAGTTGGTTCTACGCTATGACTGTCGTCGCCTCGTCGGTGTTTCGATGTGTACAATTCCCCCATCAAGGAAAAATTTTCATCGTCGATCAGCTTGATTTCTATACACCCGATGCTCGCATCTCTGCCACCAACAACATTCCTTTTTTGGGAGACCACCTAGTTATGTATGAAAGCGTTGGTGTTGGCTTATTGAAAGATTCTAGCCTTATGGGTACCTTCCCTACACCACTTCCACCTACCGCACATCATATTGCCTTCGTCAATATGATCTCGACTATGCCTTATCAATCCTTGGAATCATCTGATCCTTGGATTGTACCTAGTCCCCTGGAATTCGATGTGCTTGGTGACACTATGCCACTTAGCCCAGCTGAAGCTGCATACGTAGCTATTCAATCTGCCTCTCCCTCTTCCAACAATTCACATTCATTGGCACCCGATGCTTACTCGGTGCCCTCGTGGTTGGATTCCCTGTCATCTGCCGTTGATTACATTTCCCAAATTTTTCCTTCGGACGAATCTATTATGGAAATGCTTAGCATTGATGATCTGTCGTGGGATGATAACCACCATCGGTCCTCTTTTCTTCCTCCTTTGGAAGAAATTCACCAAGACATACGCTCTGTCTTCCCTCCTGATGTTACCGATGCTCCATAATCCCCTATCCTCACACAAGACACTCTCTCTGAAGGGAACATGGGTAATATCTCCACTATGATCACGATTGACATTTCAATAAAAGAAGGTGTCGTGCAAAACATCAATCTTGGTGCTAATTGCACACCCGAAGAAGTGGTCTCTTACACCTCTTTGTTTAAGGAATTCTGCGATGTCTTTGCATGGAGCTATGAGGAGATTCCAGGGATCGACCCTTCCATCATCGTACACGAAATTAAAACTTACCCTGACGCAAAATTGGTTCGACAAAAGCTTCACCTGGTTCATCCCAAGAAAATCGCAGCTATAAAGGCAGAAGTTGAAAAACTTCTAAAATCTGGCTTCATTTATCCTATCCCTTTGACAGAATGGGTCTCCAACCTTGTTTTGGTTGCCAAGAAACAAGGGACCATCCGTGTTTGCGTGGATTATCGAGATCTCAACAAAGCTTTCCCTAAGGACAACTACCCTACGCCCTTCATCGACCAAATCATCGATAATTGCGTAGGGAGCATAATCTTCTCTTTCATGGATGGCTTTTCTGGATATAACCAGATTGAAATCTTACCTGCTGATCAACATAAGACAACCTTTATCTGCCCATGGGGTAATTTCGCCTATCGAAAGTTACCATTTGGCCTAAAAAATGCTGGTGCTACTTTCCAGCGGACCATGTCATATTCCTTTCACGATATCAAGTATATCGCAGAGCCTTACCTCGATGATTTACCCGCCCACTCATCCAATCAATCCGATCACATCGATCACTTATGGGCAATTTTTCTTCGATGTTGGTTCTACCGTATTCGCTTGAACCCCCACAAGTGCATTTTCGCTGTCGAATCCGGTCGACTCCTCGGTTTCATTGTCTCCAAATATGGGATCCGAGTGGATCCCCTAAAGATCAAGGCCATTCTAGCCTTACCCCCACCTACCAACTTGACTCAACTCTAGAGTTTGCAAGGCAAAGAAAACTTCCTTCGCCGCTTCATCTGCAACTACACCGAGATAACTAAAGGATTCATGCGGTTACTGCAGAAGAACACCCCTTTCATCTGGGATGACACTGTCCAATGGTCATTCGATGCTCTCAAGCACGCCTTGACCCATGCTCCCTTGTTACACCCTCCGGAGTACACAAAGGACTATATCCTTTACTTGGCCGCCTCCACTTCCACTATTGAGATGGTGTTAGTCCAGGAGGACCCTAACGGCGAAGAACATGTGATTTATTATCTGAGAAAGAGTCTATCTGGACCCTTCACTCTGATATTCGCATGTCGAGAAACTGGCTTTGGCAGTCGTCATCGTTGTCTAGAGATTCCACCATTACATCTTATTGCGCACCACCACGGTGATCGCAGACTCCAACCCCATATACCACGTCTTGATGTGTCAAGTACTTGGGGGGAAATATTCGAAATGGATCGTTATTATTCAAGAATTCAATCTTGAGTTTACGAAGGCTAAAGCCAAAAAATCCTTAGTGTTTGTAGAGCTTATCTGTGCTCTTCTTCGTGCCGATGAAACCATTGAAACTAGAGATTCCCTCCCCTATGAATCTCTCTTTATCATCAGCACCTCTGATCCTTGGTATGGAGACATTCTCCTCTACCTTCAAACCCAACTTTTTCAGCCCAACATCTCTCGCAAAGAGCATCGACGCATTCGTCACCACTCTCGTCGTTATCTCATCATTGGTGACACCTTGTATTGCCGAGGTATTGACACCATCCTTCAGCGATGTCTCATTCACAAAGAGTTTGAGCGCGTTTTGAATGATTGTCATCTTGGCGCCTGTGGAGGTCACCTTTCCGGGATGGCCACAGCCCAAAAAATCCTACGTGATGGCTACTTTTGGCCCTCGATTTTCAAAGATTGCATCGAGGCCATCAAAAAATGCCCACCTTTCCAAATTTTCAACAAGAAGGCACGCACCCACCCTACTGCGCTACACCCCATTATTTCCATCGACCCCTTTGTCAAATGGGGCATCAATTTCATGCAGTGTAATCCTACCTCAGCCGGGGGGCACGGTTACATCATCGTCGTTGTTGACTACTTCACCAAATAGGCTGGGGCTATGCCTACCTTCCTGAACGATGGTCGTACTGCAGCTCTGTTTCTTTTCAACCACGTCATAACTTGTTTTGGTGTACCACGTGCCATTGTCACCGATCATGGTGCACACTTCAAAAACCAGATGATGAGCGAGTTACATGTCAAATTGGGTTTTCGCCATGAAAACTCATCCCCCTACTACCCTCAAGTGAACGGGCACGTTGAGGCTATCAACAAAGTCCTAAAAACCATGATCCAACGCATGGTAGGGGAAAACAAGACATCGTGGCATTTACAACTTTTCTCTGCTCTCTGGGCCTATCGCACTTCTGTGAAAACATCAACTGGATTCACTCCTTTCCAGTTAGTATATGGCATTGAAGCCATCCTACCAATCGAGTGTGAGATTCCATCACTCAAACTAAAAGTAGAACTCCTGCACCATACTTCTGCTGAAGAAGAACGATTCTTGTATTTATCCAAATTGGAAAAAAAACGTCGCGATGCTTCTCTCACCAATGAGGCACATCAGAAACGAATTAAGAGTCAATACGAAAAATCCGTCCACCCTCGGGCTTTCGCAGAAGGAGACTTAGTCCTTGTTTACGACCAAGCCCACGATAAGTTGGGGACAGGAAAGTTAGAACCTATGTGGTACGGTTCTTACATCGTGAAACATGTCCTACATAGAGGTGCCTATGAATTAGTTGATCATGATGGAATTTCCCTAGGAGAGCCCCGAAATGGGCTTTACCTTAAAAAGTACTATGCCTAGATCACCTAGCATTTGTACTTTGTACATTATTGTATTTTTAGTTTGGTGTGTCTATTTCTTTCGTGTGCTCGAGTCTTTACTTTTGCCACTCATGAATGTGCTTGTGTTTTCATGAGCAAATGATGTCTTCCTTTCCTATATTTTTTGGGTTCGCGGATGGCACTAGTCGACATACCCAGAACATTGCTTCGGCAGCATGGGTTATTTATCAATTCGATGAGGTGGTGAGTTTAGGAGGTATCTGCTTAGGACCAGCAACCAACAATATGGCAGAATATCACGCTGTCATTGGACTGTTGACCCAAGCCTCCTCTCTAGGTATCTTTCATATCATTATTTACTTAGTCTCCCAACTCGTGGTCTGTCAACTCAACTGTATCTACGCTATCCGCAGTCCTATCCTGCTACGTCTACACTTACAAGTTCGCCATCTTGAACGAATGTTCGATTACATTGAATATAGACACATTCCAAGAGAACTTAATAGTGTTTCAGATTCATTAGCTAATTACATCATGGATCGGTATCTTGCCCACATATAAGAGTTAAGGAAAGCAAAACTGTACATTACATGTAAATTAAAACATATCACAGACATCATCATGTACAAATCATTAGCACTGTAAAAACTCGAAACTGTATATATATATATATATATGGCATGACTGAAATGTTTGGATTACATCAAAAAGTATGTAGAAGAGCAAAATATTGGGTCTTTCCACCCATATAACGTCGACTGACAAGGCATACAAAATATGATCACCGGAGAGACTCTAATCTCCCCACACTACATTGTGCTGCGAGTAACACATCACCGCGCACACTACGTGCCTCAATAGAGAATTGATATTCTCTGGTACTCCCACAGTGTGCCTCTGCAGATGTAAAGGCACTTCTCCCCTCTGCAGAGGAGGGATGCCCATCGTAAGGACTTGGAGGTTTCTTTCAACCTCTTGGAGACCCATCACTGGTACTACCGGATCTGCTGCAACTGGGATGCCTCCACGACGTCCTGGTACCGGTATATCAACAGGGCGCACTGCTCCCTTGTCTGCATGTTGAAAACAATACATCTGTTAAAACTCTTCTATATACCCAAAAAAAATATATATACATTAAAAAACTCAAAAAACAAAAACTAGATGAGATATGGCTCAGTCTCTTACCTGACACATCCCAGTCTTCCCCCGCAGGAAAAATCAAATCCATACTCCTGCGGAAATCTACCTTAGCATAAGGGAAGTCCTCTATCCACAGATACTGTCGTCTCAGCCAGGCAAAGAAATCACCAGTAAAATGGAACTCTGACTCTGATACTAGCCTTGGAGACAGACTAGTCCACCTCTCCATCCTCAGTTCATTCACTGGCCGCACCACCAGCACTATCTGAGGCTACATCTGGGGGATGTGCTCTAGAAAAAATGAGACAAAAAATGAGCCATAACCAAACTGCTTCTGTCCTGTCCTGCACTGTGAAATTTGTTCCTTCACATTTCGAAGGAACCCACTCCAGTTGAACAGTGTTGGTTCCAAACACTGAACACCATAAGCCACCTGCGATCTTGATGCCAGATGCGCACTCATATTGCCCGTCACGCTCATGATAGCAAATAGTATGACCAGAGGGGCAGCTCTCGAATATACTTGATAGGGATTATACCCCCTACCAGTCTTGCTCCCGGGATACCGTGGCATGCCAGATACACATCCACTTGCTTGGGTAGCGCCCTCTGCTCGGTAAAATATATGGGGACCCCTCTTTTCGAGAGGCCAGTCAAAAAATACACGTCTTCTAACTCAATGGTTAAAAGCTGTGTGCCAATCCGGAATCCTTGTTCTGTAACATCCCATAGGCCAATCATATGTTCGAGCAATAAAATCTCTTTCTTCATCTTTTACAACTTGAAGAATTTGAGCAAACCACAAACTCACAAGGCAATCCATGTACGAGGACTCCGCAAGGCATCTAAGTCATCCATCTCATGTTCTCTTTCCTTCCATTCAATCATGGTTGCCAAGTTACCTACATAACAAAAAGAAATAAAGAAACTCATTATTCCCACGTTTTGGCAATTTCGGCAATTTTCAAAAGCAATTTAAAACATGAAACTAGATGCCCACATCATTTAAAAGTAACCACACACTCTTTATAACCACCACACCCTCTTTTAAGCATTTAACATTCATCAAACAATGATAAAAACGTTTAAAAAGACCAAAACGATTTTATGGCTGCGTGGGCATACGTGGGGGTTTTCTCATGGATTCCTTGCTAAAAAATGACCTATCTAATTGACTATTAGGGCGTTGGAATCTTATCCATCCTTTCCTAGAGCGTTTTTGCAAAAAAAATCCCCTTTTTTCATTGATTTTCAAAGAGGCCGATTTGGTTCTAATTGGGGCAACTTAGGGCTTCATATTTTAAAATAAATGATGCTATGAAAACGAATACTAAACCGTGTAATTGAAATAAGATGATATGGACATCTACCCAGTCCAAACGGCAAGCGAAATGGTGAACCGTAGCTTTGGCAGTGAAAAAAACAAGATCCACTTCAAAACGAGAATCTCCACTACTCCACAATCCTTGCAAAATGAAATGGTAAATAAAATTTTCATTGTGTTGTTATTTATAAAATTTCATTTTCCATAAGGTATAGTCATTTTTGGATTTCTCTAATGGCATAAATGGCTTTACTAAACCCCTGGTTTGTAGTTCTGACATCGCAGTTTTCCTGGCAGTTCGGATGGATGATTTACCTTGTCACACTTATGAGCATAGTCTTAGTTCGTTCTCGAGCTCGACAATATGAGAACGTAACCGAGTAAACTTTTATCTCTTTTTCGGACCCATATAGATACAAACACATGAAAAAGGAACCCCCCTGGAGTCTCCTTTAAACCCTTTTCAGACTCTCTAAATATGAAAAGATTGTCGAGTGACCTTGCTTCCTTTCACACTTGTTAAAAGGTCAGAAAAGGCGTCTTTCGAGCGATAGTTTATCTCTTTTTCGGTCTCGTTATACTACTGTACGAAAAAGGAACTGAGAGAGTTATCTTTTAAGTGTTTTTCCAAACTCTATAATCCCAAAAAACCTTCGAGTTTTCTGTCTTTGGACTCGTTAAAGCACACATCGATAGGCCCATATGGGACCGATCCCTTACTTCTTCCGGTTCATTAAACAAAGGAAGAGGAACTTACCGAAGGTGAGTTATAGCGAGCACGTGTTATCCTCCTTGATCTCATTAAACCAAAAATAGGTACTCATCCATCTGGATGGGGGAAAAATTGAAAGGAGCAAGCCAAGCAGTCTCTTGAGAACATCATCCAACAATTCTTAGAGTCGCCCTTGAACACGACACTTTGTCATTTACATATCGTAAGCCACTGAACCTCTACACTGAGCCAATCCTTTGAGTCCCTTTCACTCTTTTGGGTCACCTGATGCAACTCACTGTATCCACTGCATAAGTGTTGGTCCACATCATGTTTTGCTGTTGTGCCTCAGTGTTCAAGAGAAGTATCTGCCTCGAGAGTCAGCCATCCTGAATATCTTGCCTCAAAACTTGTGTCAGTCCATGTCTATTTGATCTACCAATTACATCTCTATGCCCGTTTTGTGTCATTGATGGGGGATACATCAAGGCCCTCCCTCGACGAGTCTATTCTTGTCGACTTCAACACATTATCTGGGAATTAGACTTAGAAACTAGTTAGTACTTTGGGACCTGCATGCCTTAATGGCAGGCCTCCTCACATTCGACAATAGGTTTACATCATTGAACTCTGATCGAATGATTCCATGGATGTTCGACCTCATCTCATCTATTCACATTCGCTGGAATGTACTAGGGTACCTTGGGAATCATTGACATTAATGGTGATCTCCCTTGTGCTTGTTAACGGTTTACATCATTGACCGGTAATCAAGTGGTTTCTACCATGTTTGACATCAAGACATCTATTCACATGGTTAGAATCGTACCACATTGGGATTGGTAAGAAGACCTTGGGTTGAGTGACCACTTTGATATATGCTTTGCCTAGGTTGCGAAGGAGTTTCTATTGGACAAAGAACACATACACTGTTACATAGATCCACTTTGTATTGGTTGTGGCTATGTCTTTTCATCTCGTAGATCCACTGTGTATTCTTCATGGCTACGATCAGTCCGAGTCATCAGAGTATAAATCCACATTGTATCTTCGGTGTCTATACCTTCTTGTCAATACAATTATGGATCTGCAGTGTATTTTATAGTGGCCATATCTTCCAAGTCTTGATCGCTCAAGCATAGGTATGCCTGCCTTAGGTTTTGAAATATGTCATGATATTTGTTGGATGTTTGTGTGTAGCTTTCGTCAGGTTCTCTGAGTCTACACCCTTGCTTGAATGTCTACAAATCATTTCAGTTATCAGTTCGCATCTTCTAACTTCATACTTTGGGGGGCAATCTGTTACACATCAAAATTACTCAATTGGATAAGTGTCGCATGATCCTCTCAATTGTCATAAGTGTCGCATATTCCTTACAACTTTCGCAAGTGTCGCAAATATTGTTTAAGCATACTTCCATGATGAAGACACTAAGGAGGCACTTAAAACATCTCATGCACTTGATTTGGAAGAGGAGAACTGGTCAACTGAAGTCAAAGAACTCTTGACACCTGAGAAGATCTCTAAAACAAGGGTTTTGAGGCTGAGCGCTCCCCTACATCAGCCTCAGGAGTGCTGGCGCTCCCCCATAAGGCCTCAGGGAGCGTTATAATGCTATCTTGCCCCTCTGAAGGAGCGCTACTCACCTTTGAAGCGTTGGCGCTCCCCTTAAGCTTCCTAGGGAGCACTCCAGTGCTCTGATGCCCCTTTTGAATGAGCGCTACCTAATCTGGGGTAGTAGTTGGCCCGTTGAGGAGAATAAGGAGAGGATATTTCAAGATTAGAAGGCAGTTGCATTCAAATTCTTGCTTCCATCAAAAGATCCCTGATCTAAGGAGGAAGTTCCTCAACTTGTTCTAAAGATAACTCAAGAGGTTAAGCTCCTCTTAACCTATATAAGCAAGCTCTATGATGGTGGAAAGCGGGAAGAATCACTAGAATGAAACCTATGATCTCATAGAAAACACACAGTCAACCAAAAGAGAGTGATTAGTGAAGCTGTTTCCATCCAGGTTGTGGATATTTCGAGCAAGGGTTAGACGAAGGGGACTTGACGAAGCTGTCGCATTCGCATTTACGATTGTAAGTACTACTGTCGTTATTCTCATTAATATGACACGCTTGGCTTGTTTCTTTCTAGTTTGTGTCTGATGTTACATGAACTTATCATTGATAGATAGATCTGTTTTCAAGCTAATATCAATAGAGTAGGAAGTGGTCGTATCTTGTTTGTCTACAGGACTCAGCGAGGAGCAAAGGATCGAAGCTCAACTCGGAGCGTGCAGGGACAAACATCGATAAAGAGGTGCTTCTATTCTTCTTCCTTCTCATGAGTTAGTTTGTGTAGATTTGAAAGGAAGTCAGTGTCCATGTTAAGCATTTTCTATCTTAGAGTTAAGGTCAAGCTCTTTGAGGTCATCTGCCTGTTCGCAAGGAGATTTTCCTACAATAATTACATTGTCTCTTTCTTGTATGTGACAGGAAATGAAGTTGGAATTTGGTGAAGATAGGACCTATCTCTTCACATAGATAGTGTCCTATTATTAAAGGACCTCTTGTTTAATTGAACTATGCAATTTTGGTTGACTTTACTATAGCAGACATGGTCAAATGTAG
>JZKD02S2370007.1:300958-327912 GCA_000966675.3 Picea glauca
ATAAAAGGTAAATTTTAGTGATCCATGAACCCGCCACATAAAACAATTCTAAGTACATTACAATTTGTAGATGGTAGAAATAAAAGGTACATTTTAGTGATCATGGAACTTGGGAAGAAGAAAATGGAAATCGTGCACGTACACTCTTGCTCTTGGTCACACCTAGAAGTAATATTTTAACATGCCTCCAATTTAAATATTTGAGTAATTTTAAGGGATTGTCAATATTGAGTTATGACATTGGGAAAAACTCTAATTAACATTTTTCTCATCATAGATAATTTATGGTGATAAATATTTATGTAAATATTACTTTAATTTTATTTTATTTAAAAATCACTTGATATATATTGATGACAAAACCCAACTATGATAAGAGAAATTATGTCCACGAGGACAAGTGTAAACCTACCCCTAAGAGCGTTGGAGGTTAGGAAACAAGTTAGAAATATGTTAGGCAAAGACTCGTAAGAGTTAGGGAGAAGGTTAAGTTGAAAAAGAAAGAAAAGACCTGGGAATTCTATTATTCTTTTCTTGGTAAAACAAGAGAGAAGAAAAAATAAGTACGGTGTAAACAAGATGTTGTTGAGTACTTGTGTAGATTTGGTGGTTTTGAGAAAGAACTAAGTTCTGAAATTATTTGGAGAAGGTTCTTGACATTTCCAGTTTCCTGTGGAATAAAGTGTTTGGTTCGCGGGTGACAAGAGTTAGGAGTGTGTGGCTACTCTAGTCTATGGTTGGGAGGAAATGAACTCTCTCCTCAATTTGTCACAATAAATTATTATGGTTTAGATATGTTTATCTACCTTTGATATTTTATTTCTTCATATTTATCATCTTAAATATTTACAGTTTAAGATAGTTAGTGAGATCTTTCTCAAAATGTAGAGATGCTAATCTTAGAACTAATATGCTAGAGATATTGATGTTATAGGATTACTTAGTGTTAATATTCCAAGAGGAAGCTTAAAATACTCACATTTCATTAGGAAGCTGAATATGGTTTTGAAACCCTAGTAACATAATTATTCTTGTTTAAATTTTGTGTGCAATAAAGATCACATAAAGAAAGACTCTATTTTGAACAAATCATTTTCTTGTTGCATAGATAAATAGTATAATAATAAAATGCATGCTATTTGTATCAATAGACTAGAAATTTAATTATTTCAATGAGTAGAAATAAATAGAAAAATATTATTTGTATGTAACCAGAATGAATGAAATGTAACTAGAATGAATGGAAACCTATGTAATTATGGCATTATGTAGCCACATAATTAAGTTTAGTCATTATATTTGAACTACCCACATATAAGATAAAATATGCTACCCTAAAAATATTATAAACCAAGTTATTTTGTCTAATTGAAGTCTTAGCTCATATACGAAAGAAGAAAATTGCTATAATTTAATAACTCAATTTAGAACATATTTAAGGTGTAAGAGATCAACGTCCTCATAGCTAGGGCCAACAACTAACCTTATTGTACCAAGTCTGAAATAAAAAAATGATGAACATGTCGATGTGAGTTAATAGTAAAATCTTCAAGAGATTGGCAATATCCGTGAGTCGGTAGCAAGACATGGATTACTCTTCCCTCTTCCTTGTTCGAAGGCCTGAGTAACAAAGGTCATAACCCTTAATCTAGTAGGTTTTTCATGGAACAGTGATATATATCTATCTATAGAATAGGAGATAGAGACATAGATTAGATGTGGGAAAATAAATTAAAGGAGTAGAACCATGTAAGAGTGCAAAGCTTGACGAGGGTTTTGCTGGCTGGAAAACCAAACCACCTGTAGATAGTAAACACAACCATGATTTTGGGGGTGAATAGCTAGTTCCAGTAATGGTTTTAGACATTGCAAGGGAGGAGAAATACTCCTATGGATCCATCTTGTGTTACCCTGCAAACTAAAGAAAATAGGCGTAATTTCAATAAACCAACAACAGATGAACTTAAGAGTGATTGCCTTGAAAAAAAAATCGTCATTACCACTGGACTGTCACCTTGGACAAAAAGAACACAAAGTAACTCATGGGTATCTTTGGCATAGAGAAGCATTAGTACTATGTATAGACTGCTCACGGTAAGATTCTAGGGAGGAAAGGAACCAGAGAGGGTTTAATTAACAAATGATATAGACATCATTAAATATCTATTAGAATACTAAATTTCATTATACAATACATTGGCTCATTATATAGAGTTTTATCAGATCTAACTTATTCTAATAATAGCAATACAGGTTGAGCAAATATCTCAACGACACACCAAACTAGGAGATTTGGTTGGAGAGAATCTTTCTCACAACCAACTATCTAACAACCTCCTTGACCTATTCTCTCAGGTCATCTAACTATAACTACCTGCTCAACAGGTCATTAACCCAATCATACAACAAGTATGAATTACACGTTCTAACAGGTTTTGTTCACGAAGAATATTCGAGAGTTTGAAAACCCGAACGAGGCCAACATAGTAGTGGCAGTACCATTGCTTGTATTCAACACCATAGTACAACGACTAGAATTGAAGTCGACCTCTACACTAGTGATATGCCACCTATCACTGAGAGAATTGGAACGACAGTATTGTTGGCCTTTAACAATGTTAGTATTGATGTGGAAGGTATCCTAAAAGGCGAATGGTACGCCAACATTTATCATAGGAGTCAATATTACTTACACATTAACTAGACAAGAATTTTACCATAGGTTGAAGTTAATACAGGTATTATGATAGCCATATTCATCACAATTTGGGAAGACAATGGAATTGTAAAGGTGTAACATCCCGCTCTGGCGCACTGAGAAAACTTATTCTTTGAGGACACTTTCTCGCAAGTGATCTGGACTTTTATGACGTTAAAACATTTATCCTTGATTATGATGCGTTATGATAGATGACATGATGTTTTATTGCTTTGACATAGACAGGTGCTATTGAATCAGTTTTATTGAGTGTGCAGGGTTTTGGACCTTGAGGATGCAGAGGCATCGATGGAACCCCTTAGACTCCGGATTGAGTCAGGGAGTGTGCTATTTGGGTTGATTTATTTACCGTGATATTTCATTGATTGATGATATGATGTTGACATGTTCTGACACGATTGTTGATGATGCAGGCTGACGATAGCTTGTTGACTAGACTCACATATGGAGTAAAGGGGTCACACATGATTTCCAGAGAGGTTGAGGGAGAGGTGTGGACAACAACCTTGCCACAACCTACTAGCACTCCCGCCATGGATCGAACTGTAGGTTAACGATTAACTAGTTCGAGAGGATCCACGATGTCGTGAGGGTAGACTGCAACAATTTCTCACGATGATTCTAAGGGGCACGCAATAAGGCGGGGGCCTTATTCCTTAGAGCCCTTAGTCTTCCACAATTTCACCTGGCGGAGTGTTGACTCCAGGGGTTATGGATGTCTACCAATTAGTCAAGTTGGAAAGTGGCACCCTTGGAGCACGTGGTGCATCCTGAAGGGAACATTGCACAAAACAAACACAAGAAGCGAGTGGCACCCTTGGAGCATGTGGTGCATCCTGAAGGGCACGTCACGTAAAGGAAACAAACGAGGCGAGTGGCACCCTTGGAGCACATGGTGCATCCTGAAGGGCACGTCGCATTGATGTGGATGAAGAAAACAAACCTAAATAGCCCTAAGACAATAACACCTTAAGAAATCCTTAAACAAATTCCCTAACCAAGTGTCGCCAGTTCAGAATCTAAGTCATAAGTCTAAAATTTCCCTAGGGTAAAAATTTAGTCTAACGTTAAGAAAGGACCCTAAGAATAAAAATAAAATTTTAAACAAAAACTCACTTCCGTGATAGTTAAGTCTTCATAAAATTCTTGGGGTAAATGAAGAGAGTAAGAATTTAATTAAACTAAGGGATTTAAAAAAAAAAAAAAAAATTGCAAAGAAGAAATTATTTCTTAACTTATGAAAGTACAAAAGATATTAAATAAATAATAAAAAGAAAAGATTTAATAACACAACTGCAATTTTGGGCTTTAATAAAAGGGGGAAAGAAGGGAGTAATAAGAATTAGGAAACTAAGTGATGGAGGAAACTTAATAAAGGAAAGATGGGAACTTATGGTGAAAAGAACGGTCAACATAGTAAGGAATCTGAAATTAAGAACCTGCTAATCTGAGCTAATTTAGTAACATCCTTTTTTTTAGGAAAGTATTTAAAACATGTAAGGGGATCTAGGAACACCTAGGAGTAAATTTAGGAGCAAATTTAGGTGGGTGAGGGATTTGAGACAATTCATAAATTTAAAGAAAATATTTATTGGAGAAAAGAGGGGGTTGGACGACACTTGTGCGATGGAGAATATTTAGAATATTTTATTGAAATTTAATTAAAAATGTGATTTAGGAAAGTTGGTGGGTCTCAAAACTCTATAAAATAAAAGGGAGATGTGGAAGAAGGGGATCTGTCATTAGTGTAACGTTACGCTGCCAAATTTGTGACTTGATTGATTGCTTGTGAGGAGTTGGGATTTTCTAGCTCGGATAGGAGTGGTAGCTCAGCCTTGCGAGGCGAGCTGGGAAGCTAGATCTACCATATGGACTGTGTGTGGCCCCTTTGTGGCTCGGGGGGCTAAAGGGGAAGCAGAGTACCCCTAGCGTTTGGCTGGGAGGTACCGGTGTAGTCTTGTCGGTCAGCAAGCAGGAGAGGGATGGAGCGCGCAGACGACACTCGGGGACGACGTTGAGGCAATGGTATGATTTTTTTTATTTGTAGAGTAGAATGCATTTTTAGTTATTTCGGTGATAATGATTGTTCATTTTTATGACTGAATTTTAGGTCTGATCCAATTTCTGAATTTCATGTCTGAATTTATAATTCTGAATCTATAGGTCTGTTATTTAGGTTGGAAGGGAACATTTAGTAGTAATCCTTTGCCTCCATAAATGGTCTAGGTGCGCTAACCCGATGATTCTGTTGGCCTTGAATACTGCTAACAGTTGCAATTTTTACCAAACTGTCCCTCCTCTATTTTTTTAAAATGGGCAGAACCCACGGCTACGTTGGTGTTCTTATTACTTATACCTTCCTTGAACCAATCAATGGGGGAGTATCCTTGGATATTCTCCTTGCATTTCAACCTTTGGTAACTGGTTTTCTCTACACATTTTTACCTCTACAAACTGGAATTTTCCCATGCATTCTACCTTGGCAACAGATTGTTCCTCTTCACGTTTTACCTCTGCAACTAGAAATTCCCTTTGTGTTTTAACCTCATAAATCAAATTTTCACTTAATCGTGTTTACCTCAGCGAACTGGAGTTTTTATCTGCGTGATTAAGGTTATAAATTCTCGACGTTTCTGTAGTATACCTCTGTGTCTTTTTGGTTACCATTTCTCTGTCTTCTATTGTTAAAATCCTATGCTATTGGGTGGGGAATACCCCCACAAGTTTGACCACACGATCTCAGCGTGGTGTTGTAATTTCCTTGATAGCTGGTTGTTGAACTTATCCCTCTGCCAATCGTGCTGGTACCGTGGCTGTCTTATTATTGCAATGGCGATTTGTCTTGGGTATGGTCGTATGGTCGTGTCCTTCTTTCTGGTCATGCCTCTTCATTGGAAAAATTGTGTATTTATAAACTCGCACCAGTCTCAGTTGAATACCCTGCGGGTGCTTGCCGTAATGGCTGGATAAATGCCTCTGTGCATTAGATTAATAACCATGCCGGAGCCTGGCACAAATTGTACTATGTGTTGCTGGCACACCCCCCTTCCGTCGGTGGACTGTGTAAACTGGTGGTCTGCGTCCTTACCCCTTCACCCTGCACTCTTGCTCTAAAAGCGTATAATCTGTTCCTCTGCCAGAGCATGAATGCCCTGTTTGGATGCCAAATCCTGAACCTGTACCATTCGCCTTGCCGGGGTCTGTTCTTGTTAACCTTTTGGAGCTGCCTCCCCTCATCCTCGCTGACAACCTGGTGACTCCGCCTGCATTTCCAGCAGTGACTTTGCTGAGTTTAGAATGAAATAACTCCCCTTCTCTGCCCGTTTCTTTTAATATCTTGTTAATATATCCTGGTAATATCATGTGCCCATTTCCTTTCTATTTTAGCGATGTTTCCTAAAAGAATTTACATGAATAAGAATATTCTAGACATAACGAGATGTCCTTATCGAGAGTTATAATAAGATGCATGTGCTTGTTTCTTGCATACTGGTCTCGGGCGTTTCCATTAAATTATTATGTCTTAGTCCATTTACATATGACATGTAAAGGTGAGATATCGATATATGAGAAGGCTACTATTTGGAATTGTTTAACATCAATGAAGGATGTTTTAAAGTGAAATTTTTTATTAAAGTTTTATTCACTAAATTGTTGGAAAATTATGAGCTAAAAATATTAATCTGCCTTTTAGATAGCTATTCCAAGCTATCGCCGAATAGCACAATTTGATACCTACAAAGATTATGTTACCCAAGTGAGAGACAAGTTATGGTTACCTACAACTGCCTTGTTTTTATTTGTTTTAAGGAAATAATTATGGTTTTATAAGGTAATCATTGTTAAAGTAATTAGGCAATAATTGTTAAAATAGGATTGTTAAAGTAATATGGTTTTATGGTAATAATTGTTAAAAATTATGGTTTTATAAGGTAATAAGTGTTAAAGTAATGTGGATGTATTTATGTAATAATTGTTAAGTAATAATAGTTAAAGTAATATGGTGTTAAAGGTAATAATTGTTAAAGTAATATTGATGTATTTATGTAATAATTGTTAAAGTAATAATAGTTTTAATGGTAATAATCGTTAAATAATCATGGTTTTAAAGGGTAGTAATGTTAAAGTAATTGTTGAATTAATATAATGGAATGGTAAAATGGTTAATGGTAATGATTATGTAAAGACTATGTAATGATTATGGTAATGATTATGTCATGATTAAGGGTAATGATTATGTATTGATTAATGGTAATGATTAGGTATGAATCGTTTAATATTAATCCAAATGGTTATGGAATGGTTAAGGTTAATGTTGTTATCATTTATGGTAAGGTTAATGTAGTTGATATAAGTAAATAATCAGTCGTAACGGATGGTCATTGTATTAGTCCTTGCAATGCAAAGTGAAAATGGTTGATATTTTATGGCAGGGATGATGAAACTAATTATCATCAATAGCAGACAAATATAAGGTCCTAAACCAAGCACTTTAAGTCATTAAGATTTGGTAGTTGGTCTGTGACTATGTCATTAAGTCTTAATCATGGATGGTCAATGTCGGAGTCCTTCTTACTTGTGCCTTCTTAGAGGACATGTTGCTCATATAATTGTGTTGTATGAGGTCGTAATCATTTATTGCTTGGTCAGTTTTGTCGGTTGGGATGTAGACCCCTCTGTGTAGCCTTAGTATATAAGTCTGTGTGTGTGATTATTTTTGTGTAAAGAATCCTGTTCCATATCAAGAGTCTTGGGCCCTTTAGAGGCAGGGTTTCCACTCTTGCGACACACCTGACAAAGATTACTAGTTTCTTCCTGAGCAGTCGGCCAGGAGCCTATCTGAACTTCTCTCTCTCCGGAGCAGAGAACTAAGATTAGACGCCCTGCTTTCCTGTGCATAAATAGTAAAATATACTACTATGGATTCTTCCTTTTGTGTTCGTACTATGCATAACCCAGTATGTCATTAATGTTTGCAGTTACTTGTTGTGTGCCTTATGTCTATGGTCGTTAATGCTTGTAGTTACTTGTTGAGGGCCTTATGTCTTCTTGTTGTGATCATCATGGTTGCGTCTTGTTAGTAGTCGGGTGGCTACGCAGAGTCGAGTGTGTTTTTCCTTTTCCCATGCACGCACACACCTTACAAAAAAAATAAATTTAATTGCACCTGTGAAAGAGTTGTTGTCGTAACGAGGAGGTTGTTACAAAAGGGGTTTCGTGGTTCATATGAATATGTTGGAGGTGGTCGAGGATAAAGGTTAGTAAGCTTTTGGGAAGGGTTGGGTTTAAACTAATCCATAATCTTGCTAGATTAGGAGTTATATTTATTTTCTTGATAGTTTTTCTACATAGCTCCTTGCTGATGTAAGTAGGCTTGTTTTTCACTTCTAGAACAACAATGGAATCATAAAGAACATCCCTGGTTTCTTTGGGAATTTTAGAGACCGCATATCTTTGAGGTCAACCTTTCTTATTTTTCATATCACCTTTTGCAATAATCAATTTCTTAGATTCTCTGTCAAAGACAACACTTTGGAAAGTAAATGACTCTTGTTCATTGAAGGAATCATTCTCAATGATCTCTAATGATGAATTTTGATGGGTTAGATTCCCTGGCTAATCAATGGTGGGAAACACTTTCTCAATATTTGCATCAAGCTCCATGTCTTCAAGAGAGAAGTTGTTGATGCCATTTTCTATGTGAAATTATTCCTCTTCTTGCACTACATTTTTCCTTTTTTTTTTGAGAGGGACTTTATATGAGATTTCAATATTTCCAGAGGGGGGATTCTTGTTTCCTCTACCCCTTGAACCATTGTTGGTAACTTCCTTAGTTGGGTGGGCCATTGTAGCATTGCTCCAGGATGTGGTAGATTTAGGAGAAACCCTAAATTTTCAAACTTCAAATTTTTAAATTCTAATCCACAGACTAGATGCGCTAAGCTGAGGCAAGTAAGATGGTGCACTGAGATTTTTGAAAATCCAAATTTTATCCCTTGAAATTGAGCTTATGGAAATCTGGACTGCAAGCTCAATGATAGAAATAGAGGTCAATTTTCTAGTAATTCTAAAACGGATAGATAGAGAAGAAAAAAGGTAGAAAAATTGAACATATCGAATCAACGAAAGAATATGCTTTTAACGAAACTTAAAATAGTGAACAAAAGAATGCAACTTGAAGTGAGGAAAGTGATAACAAGAAACAAAGTATTAAAAAGAAACATAAGAATCATGATGAAATTATGGGAGATTTTAAAAACATTAAACCCCCAATATTTAATGGTGAGATTGAAACTCGAGAAAGGTGGAAGCTTGGATTTCTAGAATGCAAAAATACTTTGAGATAGGCAAGAATGGCCATCTATAATATTAAAGAATAAATAATGTAAAATTACTTGGAAGACTTTTAAAAGATATTTTAAGAAACAATATCTATGAGACCAATATTATGAAGGAAAGTCTAAAGAATTTTATTAGTTAAATTGAGAAATTGAGTAATGCTAAATTGTTCTTTGAACAATATAAAAATATAAATGAAAATGCTAAATATTGGAAGGGAAAGAAGGTTGAAAGGTTTGATCCACGAAGAAACGGGGAATTTTTTTTCAATAAGAACACTATTAAATGGTTTCAGGGTAATAACTCCAGAAACAATAAGCCTTACAACCCATCTGAAAATAAAAATACCAAACCAACAACATTTTGTATCAAAGAAATTGCCCAAAAAGAACAAGCAAAATGTTGGGAGTGTGGTTAACCACATTATTTCAAGGATTGTCCTCACAAGAAGAAGAATAAAAACATTATACATATGGTTCGAGAAGCAACAACAATTGGTGAAATGGCGAGGAGAACCCCAAAGATTAGCGCAACCTTAAAAACCAGATAGGCAGATCATCAATCTTCCATGGTGAAAGTAGAAGGTATGTTTAGTAATCAACCAATTTGTAATATGTGGAAAATTAAAAATCTTATTAAAAGTTGTGAAATTAGTATGAACGGCTTCAAGACTCAAGAAAATTTGAATATTTTGCAACTAGGATCATATGATGCATTAATTGGCATGGGTTGCCTAGAAAAGTATAATGTAATCCTAAAATTATATGAAAAAACATTTACTTACATATGACAACATTCTTAACATTAACAGGATACCAAGAAAAGTTAGTGGTAGAAAAATTCCATCTTTGTAGATCAAAAGATGTATTTGTAAACGATGTAAAGTATTTGTAGTACATGTATTGAAAATGGAAATGAAGAAAGTAAGAATCATATAGAAAAATTTCCTATACTACAAGATTTTCATGAGATTCCAAGAGTGATCCAGAATCGGATCCAGGAGCCTGGCAGGGCTAGAAAAGGATAAAAAATGAAAGTTCTCAGAATCATATGAAACCAATTCCATCGCGATCGACTCATTGTGCTGATTCCGACCATATATTCACTTTCTCAAATGGGCATCGTATACGAGAGTTATCACACTCTGACCATTTTCCCAAACAACTGAAAAATAAAAAAACGTCAACAATCAAATAGTGATGTGGCACTTTCTGGAGGTGACACGTGACAGTGGCAGAAGTGACAAGTGGCAGCATAGTAGTAGGTGACTGGTCAGTGATAGGGATGCACCCAGCAGTTGACAAGTGACAGTTTTTTGACGAATTGTTGGGTGCCACATGGCCCAGTCATGGGCTGCCACGTGGCACCATGGGATTGGTCAATGGGTTCATATGGAAAAATGTTATGGAGTCCATGGGGTTTGATCCCATGACCTCCTGGGTCAACCCAAATATTGATAAAGTCCCTCCACCAATGCGCCCTTGTGTTTCTTGTTTAACCAGGATCACTTTAGTTTAAATAAAGTGAACTAAAGTGAAAAGGGGAAAAAAGGGGCCGAGGATAAGCCCCAGCCCATGGTCAAACTCATGCATGTGACCACAACCCAGCAAAGGAGGGTGTTTCATCTCATGCATGCCTAAAAGATAAGCACCAGCCCTAGGATCCAGGGATATCGCATAAGACCAGAGGGTCGCACTCCAAAAGGGGCCTAGCCCAGCTAAGGTATCCTTTTATTAGCCCTTGATCCCATAAAGATTGAAATAAGACTAGGGGCGTGCACCCAGTTAGGGGCTTGTCCCTTTTATTTGCAGAAAATGAGTTTTTAACATTAGAAAATGTGATTTTTCAGTGATTTTCAGGCTTGTTAATGGAGATTTTGGTCATTTTTGGGGGATATTGGGCTCTTTTTGAGGGCATATTTTGGGAGGAAGTTGGGGAAGGATAACCAACTTCAGATCTATATAAACCGGGCCTTTTTGAGGCCATGGAGGACAGCCAGAGAAGATTTATGTTGAAGGGAAGCCAAGCCAAAGCCAGTTTTATGTAGGGAAGTTGTTGAGGAGCAGACACTTGTAGGCCATTTCTGGGAGCTCTGGTCATCCGTTGTGCATTCCGTTTCTTCTGATGGGTTCTAGAGATCTGGAAGAATATGAACAGATCATTCTTGTAACCTAATGGCACTGATACGATGTACCTTTTGAGCTTTGAACATAAATAAAGAAGCCTCCCCCACTGAGACAAAGGCCCGGAGACGTAGGCAATTTTGTGCCAAACTCCGTTATCACTTCTCTTGTTATGGTTTGTTGTTCTTATTGCTTCAATTCAGATCTGTATATTGTCTTATGGCTGCTATTCTTCTTCATTAAATCCTTCCTCTTTCATTCAACTTCATAAATGGTTAATTAACACATGCAATTAAAAACTCAACCACAGTCACTAAAAGATATTTCTGGATCAAAGAGTTTCCAAGATTACCTCAAAAGAGAAATATATTTCTCTATAGACTTACTACCCAAAGCGGTACCAGTCTCAAAAGCTCCATATAAGATGAATATCATAGAACTTAATGAAATAAAATACAAACTTCGGGAATTACTGTTGAGATTAATTCCCTATTTCAAAATTTCCCTCCCTTTTCTATTTTTCCAACTTATTTTTTCCATTTATTTTCCCTCTTCTATACCTACCCTTATTCCCCTTTTTCTTTTTTCCCTTTTCTTTTCCATTTCTAGTTACCATACTTAGTCGTTTCAAAATTTTTTTGGCAGATTCGTGGATTGGGACACTCATGGGTCTTCAACTCCATCCATGTTCCTAAATGATGAGTTCGATCAACGATTTTGTCATAATATACTTAACCAATTTCGCAACTGCGGTTCAAGATTTCATATTCCAAGTTCCACAATCTCCATTTTACATACAAAGACCCGTGATCTGCATTATGAACATTAGACTTGTCGGGCGTACCGAGCCCCTAATTATTTCATTTCTCCTGTATCGAAGTCCAAACGATCATTGCGCAATACTTTTCTTAGTTTTTTACGGTTTAGAACCACGGATTCGTGGGTTCCCGGGTTGGACGGTTCACATAAAGCCCCAAATTGAAATTGTTTTTATCCATCCCCACCATCTTCATACTTTTCCCGATATGCATTTAGTATGGTTTAATGATAATAATTGATCTTGAAGGCTCCGTAAATATCGTCATTAATAAGTGAAGGGGTCGAGAGGATTTGTCAATTAATTCACATTAAAGCATGATTTTCCAAGGGTTATATTATTGTTACCACCCTAACATAATTTCATTTCAAGTTATTATCGAGTTTAAGTAACACTCTTGTCAACCTATGGCAGCAGTAGATAAACAACATTTCTATGGAGATACTTTGAATATTTTTGTTCATGAAGACCAAAGCATTCAGTGCTCAAGAACATATTCGTATTATTCATCTCCTCCTCCACAGAAATATATAATCTAGATATCTAGAATTGCTCATGTAGGGTGTCTCCCTGAGGTATTTGACTCCAAAGAAGAGGTTGCATAGTGCATTGAAAAGTATGTAGCAAGTTAGCGAATTATACAACTTCAATATCATTCCCCCATCTCTCTTTCACTGCAGGTATCTCATAAGATGTTGAAGCTCCCTGAGCCAACACTTTCCTTCAAAGGAGAGGATTGCAGAGATTTTCAGAAAAAATATGACAATGGTCTGGATCTCTTTCGTGAGTTATTGGAGAACCCCACAGATATTCCAAAAGACATCACGAGGATTCAAGTCGACTCTTTTAAAAATCTCTTACGAGAGATCGATTGGTTGTTCACTAGCTTGACAGGTCAAGAAAGCACGACCACCATTTCTTGCATGATCCTTTATATTTTATATTTTATAGTTAAAGAGAAAGCTGTGTGTGATTGGTGAAAATGTATTTCCATTTCCATGTAACATCCCGCTCCTGCACACACTGAGAGAACTTATTCTTTGAGGACACTTTCTCACAAGTGATCCGGATTATTATACCTTTGGGCATTTGATTATGATTATGAAGCATTATGAATCGATGACATATTATTTTGTTGGATTGCAATAGAGAGGTGCTATTGACTTAGTTTTACTGAGTGTGCAGGATTTTGAACCTTGAGGATGTAGAGGCATCGATGGAACCCCTTGGAATCTGGATCGAGTCGGGGAGTGAACTATTGGGGTTTGATTGTTTTATATGTGATATTAGTGCATGGGATTAGATGATATGATTATGGATATAATTCTTACATGACTCATTGATGATGTAAGATGATGATAGCTTGCCGACCAGACTCACATGTGGAGTAGAGGGGTCATGCGGGACTACCAGAGATGTTGAGGGAGAGGTGCGGACAACACCCCTGCCACAGCCTACTAGCACTCCCGCCGTGGCTGGAACTGTAGGTTAACGATTACCTAGTTCGAGAGGACCCACGATGCCGTGAGGGCAGACTGCGGTAGTCTCACATGATGATTCTAAGGGGTGCGCAATAAGGTAGAGGACTTATTCCTTAGAGGCCCATTGTCTCCCATAAGATCACTTGGCAGAGTATTGATTGTAGGGGTTTTTGATGTCTACCAATTCAGTTAAGAGGCGAGTGGCACCCTTGGAGCACGTGGTGCGTCCTGAAGGACACGTCGCGCAAGAAAAATGGAAAGAGGTGAGTGACACCCTCGGAGCATGTGGTGTATCCTGAAGGGCACATCGCGCAAGAGAAACAGAAGGAGGCGAGTGGCACCCTTGGAGCACCTAGTACGTCCTGAAGGGCACATCGCGTTGTTATTTAATAGTTGGATAAACCTAGATTGATTTAGTACGAATAACTTGTTAAGGAATATTTAAAACTTCTCCCTTAATAAAATGTCGCTCGGCCTAGGAAAATAAAGTCTAGGTCTAAATTATGCTAGTGGTAAAATTTTATGTATTTATTGAAAAAAAATAATAATAAAAATAAACATATATAAAAATTAAAATAAAATAAATAATAAAAATACTCTTCTTTAATCTTGTGACAAGAAGGGGGTAAGCAATTAAAGTGATTTATATAAAAAAAATAAAAAATTGGGGCAAAACTTAAAAAGGGGAAATGATTGTTTTACCTTATTATGCTAATTAAGAATTTAATTCATTAAAAAAAAGGGAAAAGGGGAAAAATGGTAAGTTTTTGCACATGCCTTTTTGAGTTTAATTAAAAAGGGGAAAAGGGGGAAATCTAAAACAATTAGGAAGCTAGGAAAAAGGAGGCAGAAACATAAAAGGAAAGGGGAAACACAAGGAAAAAGAAGATAGTCCAACTTAATAATGTATCTACCATTTAAGAACTTTCTAATTTAAATTGAACTAGTAAATTAATAATGGGGAAAGTCATTAAAACTTGTAAGGGAATTTTGAGACACCTAGGAGTGATTCTAGAAATGACTCTAGGTGGGTGAGGGAAATAAGGGTAATTAATTGATTAAAGAAATTAGTTTTTGGAGGAATGAAGGGGATGGGTGGCACATGTAGGGGGAGGATTATTATGAATTAAGTGTATGAAAAATAATTTCAAAGAGGAGAAACTCTATATAATGGAGAGAGGAGAATGATGTTCGATCTCTTCTATTGGCATAACGTTACGATATAGAAATTCATACTTGACTAACTTAGCTTGTGGGAGTTGGGATACCTAGCTCGGTGAGGAGTGGTAGCTCAACCGTGTGAGGCAAGCTGGGAGCTAGCTGATTCTGTGGTTAGTGTGCGCGGTCCCTTTGCTGCTCGGCGGGCTAAGGGGGAAGAATAGTACCCCTAGAGTTAATCACACACTACAAGGAATTGAAAATACAATAAGTTTGACTATATTTCTTTTGAAAAACTAACTCATGCATTGTTGGGAATTCTCGCTCCCTCTGGTTATTAATACAGTCCAGGACTTCCTACGGGGTTTTTGCAGAGATAAATATATCTAATGTAGGGTATAAGGATTTTGGGACCCAACATAGGGAAATAAAGTTGAGCTACGACAAACCTTAAGCATTTAAGGGCACTCGGCAAAACGATATGACTCTAACTCAAATCCAAGAAAGCCAAAACTAGTAAAGCTAAGAGGAATAGATGGTGACTTGTGCGTTCTATGATATTCTGGAATCATAGAGACTAGAATCACAAAGAATTCAGAGTAAAATAACCAAGAGTTTTCTTACCTTGCGTAGGGTAGTATCCAATTGGTAGACGTCCCCCCATTTTTCTTTCTGTCCAGGACGAGCCCAACTCCAAGGTTTTGGCCATGTTTTTGAGTTGAACATTGCACAATTAGTACAAGAGATTTTTCACAAAAGACACAAAACCAAAGGAGAATGAAGAAATATCCCTAGAGACCCTTCGTTGAGCAGAGTAATAGTGGTAGTTACGAAGACTGTACCTTTCCATTTGACACGATGGAGGTGGCACGTTTTGTATTGAACACGGTGGCCGAGCAACAACTCTCGGGAGGTACTCTTGTAGGTAGCCATTAATAGGTTAGACCGAGGTTTTAATGAGTGTCTGAAAAATACTTTATTCGATATTCATACAAAGTCATTGCAGTGTGTGAGGAAAGCCAAGTTAGGGTTGCAACTATAACCATTAGTAGCACCCATCTCTCGTTGAGTTAAACATGTGACCATCTGGTTCGATCATATTAGCGAGTTCAGGATGAATAACCGTTATAGTTGGACCTCGCAATGGTGCTAACCATTGACCATATTTTAGTACTGTGGTAATAATGGTCAGAGGTTTAACCATAGACATTTTTCCCACGAAGTCTATTACTTAGACAATTAACAAGTAGAGCCACCATTATATTAAAGTTTGTGATATATTCGATAAATGTATATGCATATGCTTTGAACCTGAATTCGTATAGGACCCTATATGGTATAAGTATTATGTATAGAGATGGTTGTAATGCTAGTGGGGTTTTCATAATTTAAAGGTTAATGTTTTATGCATAAAGATGGTTGTAATGCTAGTGGGGTTTTAATCATTCAAATTTTACCCCTTTACACTTTCATTAGTGAATGGGAATGTTAGTAACTAGGAGACTAGGGTATAGTGAAGCTATCCCTTAACCTTTATAAATGTGGTAGCTGTGTAGCAGGGAATAACTCAGAGATAAAGTCTCTTATATATATGATATTATTGTTGTATCAATAAAATGGTAAACGTAACACATTGCGAAGGTCAATAATGATGACAAAGTTACCTACATATATCAAGTTGATGTCTTTCGAAATAAGTTGTTCCAGAGAATTAATGTCCCTAACAAAAAAAATTGCTAAATTGAGGAACATTACATATGGTATTGGAGCAAAGGTTACAACACTTGACCTTAAAACAGGGCCAAATGTTTTTTTCTATTTCACGCTATTCTGTTTAATGAAAATCGTTATTTTCCAGTCGCAGCTGCAGACGTTAGGACAAAGTGAAGGTTGCACTGCGGAATTTGTTGGGGGACAGTCATGGTTGCGCAGCAAACAAGAGAGCTTTGAGGAGGTCGGTTGAATCTCGCGAGAAACAAAGGAGTGGCTCGTGGCTCACCAAACACCAAGCCAGAGTAAGGGTCAATCCCTTTGTTATATTTATTTTAGAAGATGTTATCCTTTCATAGTCGGTATTTCATACTGGGTATTTAATAAAATATTGGAGTTTTATTTTAATGTGGGAAATATTCCGAGTGTTTGGATCATTCTGTTAAATTCATTACCTTTGAAATTCCATCGTTAGTGTTTTCCAGTAGAGCTTAGTACAGAGTGGACGCTTTACTGCGAAATTTGTTGTGGGATAATTATCGTAAAATCATGGACGCACGTCGAGCACGAGATATGGACCCATCTTGGGGGTTCAGATATCTGGATGAGGAATTCCTAGAGAAAAGCGATCGGTCCGTTTTGCTCGTGGCTTACCAAAAACATGGGATAATTATCATAAAATCATGGACGCACGTCGAGCAACCAATCTTTCACATGTGTTTTTTCACTTTTTTTTCTTTCTTTGTATGTGTTTTTTCACATACAAATTTATACAAGATGAATTAACCGATCTGTTATTCTAAGTACTCCAAGATTGAAGATTTCTTGTCTTTTTCTCACATTCTTCCTCCTTTTAGTATCCTCGAGGACCGGAGAACATAGAGCCCATTTGTGTCGTTGATCTCTCTACTTCTTTTCTTATATATGCTGTAGCTATCCACATATAATACAACTGCAGAATATTGCAAAGGTCACTGCGGGCTATTGCAGATGGAAAAAGAAAGAAAAAAATTATGAATGTCTCCTCTCTTGTGTATTCTTCACCTGGGATATTTTCACCGAGTTATCAGATGAAGACTCTCCTTGAAACATTGGACCCTTTGATCTATGAACCTTCTTCCAATTTCTTGCTGCTAAATGAAAAACTTACGGACTTTAAAATCCTTGATAAACAATTCCTTGGGATCTCGTTTCAATCTATAGACTTTAGAACGAGTTCTATAATCTTGGTATCTTTCTTCTAGGCACAGCTTTGTATTAAGATTTGATTTTATTGGTTCCTTCATTTAGGCACAGCTATGTATTAAGATTTGATTCATAATGGCGTTTTAGGCACGTTTCTTCCCCCCAAAAAACTTGTTTCTCTCTCACACTCAAATCTTACGTGTTTCACAATAATTTTCTCATCACTTTCTTAGTTTTTTCTATCATTTTTTATTTCACCCAATTTGTACATATCTTGAATCCAAGCATCTTTGTCTTCCTCAATATATCTAGATGAATTATCTATGATCTATATTCTCTTCACTATCTGAATATTTTGAGGGACTTGTTGTGATACAATGTTAATCATCTATTGTGAATAATCTTACAAACTTTATTTGATGTCATGTTAATTTGAAAAATATAAATAAAAACACTGGAAAATCTTAAAAAATTAACAATTGACTAACAACTTTCCATAAATAGAAAAAAAGAACAAATCAGTAATTACCAACAGACTAATCTATGCATATTAGGTTAACCAAATTCTTCTATAACTAGTGGGAGTAATTACCATACTCCAACATCTATGCTTGCAAATTTAGACAATGAATTAGTGAGTAACTGATAGTAGAATAGTAAGCAATAATCCAAATAAATATAACAAGGTTGAGGAAGTTTTGTGGACTGATTGGTAAAATAAATAATATTGAACAAAATAATGGTTGCCACCTCCCTATTAATGACAAGAAAATTTCAAATACAGCCTCTACACACAGGCAAAATTGAATGGTACATAGATGGATCCACCCGGAAATGGCTAGGTCTATAAGAAACTCATGGATGTGACCTGCAAAGAAATTCATGGATCTTCTGCAAAACACAGACTATCCCCTAGATTTGATGGAAAGTTGAATAGTGAATGATAAAAATGGATCAAACCCTTCATGTTGGTTGAAATGACACAGTGAGAAATAGGTAGGCCAACACTAAAAGTTGTGAAGGATATGCAATACAACTAAAAAACCAAAAAAAAAATGCTGTTGGATTTTTATTTTTTGTTTAAGGTGGTTGAAAATGTCAATTTACTCTCAACAACCACCTGGGGTTTGAGTCTTTATTTAGGATTGCAATGGAGCAAGTGGGGTTTGAGTATTTATTTAGGGTTGCAATGGAGTATAAGAGCCTCTCCTAGTGCTATACAAGGTGAACATAAATACAAGCCAAGAAAAAGAAAAGAACCATTAGATGTACTAACTTATTGGATGAACAAAGAGCTTTAATGATCAAACGGAAATGGAAGAGAACTTACCTTGAACCCTTCCAAGTGGCTAATTGAGCACTTTTTTGGCCTTGTAGCAGCATTGTTCTTCTAAGAAACCTCTAAGAGAATTATTACAACCCTTGAAAAATAACCAGAAGAAGATAAAATGGTGCTCAATAGATCTCAATAGACAAACTTTTCATTAGTCTCTAATCATTTGAAATGAGAGAGCACCTCTCTCATTTCAAATCATTGGAGATTAATGAGAAGCTTGGCTATTGACATCTATTGAGTACCATTTTCTCTTCTTCTAAGTTCTTGTTATTTTTAAAGGATTATAATAATTTTCTTAGAGGTTGTTTGAAACAACAACCTTGCTACAAGACCAAGAAGTCCTTAATACTCCACTTGGAAGGGTTAAAAAAAAGTTGTATCCTTTTTTTGTTTCATCATTAAATTTCCTAGTTCATGCATTAAGATAGGAAGTACAATGTCTCTCTTTTTTTTTTTTTTGTCTCGCATTTAAGTTCACTAAGGGATGATCTTCACTCTCAATCGTCCATCGAAACCCTAAAAAAGTTTCAAATCCTAGGTGGTGTTTGAGAGGCAATCTGTGAGTGCCTTTCAATATAACCTTTCATCAAACCCTATGCCTCATATTAAGGTGAAATTGTGACCCATTTGGCCCTCTAAGACCATGGTATCCTTTTGCACCTTCAAACACCTTAAAAAAAAAATAAAATTTATCTTCTTCACTTTTGGATTTTTTGAGCTCTATTTCACACTTTTTACAATTTATGAGGTCTAGATGCTTTTTTTTAGTGTGTCATTTGAACTAGCAGGAATGGTTTCATCCAAATGATAAATAACATTAAATAATATTGTTCAAGTCATGAAAGAAAAGCATTCAAACCATAAAAAACAGAAATAATGACCCATAAAACATTCAGATCTTAAATTAGGGACTAAAAATAGGCTTGGGAATAGATTGTCTAATCATTCATTTGGCATGATAAGTTGTTATAGTTTTATAATGTGCTGATATAAGTGCATGTAGATCAGTTAATACTTCCTTCATGTATACCCTTATTCCAATTCTATCGTCTTATTATTGGAACGAGTCTGATGTGAAGACAGCGAGTGAAGGCATCCATATTCCGTCAAAATTCCCCTCAGCCTTTGTGAAATAAAGCTTAAGAACATCGAATTACTAGAGAATTGGTTTCATGTTTCTGAATAGGTATTACAGTCCAGAAAATATCTACCCATCTTCTAACTCAACAACCACAGAGAGTGTCTGGGCACGTGAACGACATCAGCATGGAAAACTCTGAGTATTTTTTGTTTAGAAAGGAGCTCACTAAAAGTGACTAATCCAAATCAGAATAAATTTATCGTTCCCCTGATGCATGTTAACAATCTCCTAGGAGCTTCATGTTTAAGAATGTGGAGCTCCTACCAGCAACTAGCTTCGAGAAGGACAGAAAGGAAAGAGTTTGCAGCTTCTCCCCGAAACTGGCTTCAACAACAGATTCAAGGTATTCTCCTGGTATTTCAAAGTAAGTTTCATTGTTAATTTGCTTCCATTGTTAAGTTTTTTATTTCATGACTTGAACAATGTTATTTATCATTTTATATCAAACCATTAAATGATATCAAATGACAAACGCCATGCTTAGGAATGTGGTTCTACACCCATGTACAATCATATAGGAGCTGGTAGACATATCAGGCACTAAGATAGCTGACAGGATACCCTGGAGTTGGTAGTTTTGTTATTTGTTAGACTTCATTGTTATTAGTCCCCCATTCTTCAACGAATAAAATAGGAAGTAGATATCTTTTCAAGGTGGTAGATTCAATGTTACAGAATATGAATATATGAATATATGCCAGGTAATAGGTATCGAAATGAATCTTATTTTTGTTTAATGATTTGTTTCTTATGATACAATTTGTCATATTATTCATTCAAGTAGCGTTTTTTTAAGAATCTATTGAAAAGTTGAAGCTTTATGTAATTTTTTTCGCAATGATCCGCTCAGTTCAAATATTGAAACTAACAAACCTACGCTCAAAAATATTAATAAGTTGTCCACAGTTATGGGAGCGTAACATAGGGAGCGTAACATAGGGGTAAGTATCTTCTTACAATACAGGTCTTCTTATGAAACCAATGGTCATGGAATGTACATTTTCAATATGCCTATGAAACCAATTGATGTTCCAAAAGTATTGGTCTTCTTGAAGTTTGTAGATATTGTTTCTTTCTCATTTTACATGCTCAGTTGGAATATTGTTTCTTTTATGTGCTGAGCTATTGTACAAGGAGATTAGAACAATTTTTTGAACACTTCGTTTGTATAAGCGCACTAATTTATATCTAGTGAGTTTTTTTTTGTCATAGATTGCCATCATTAATGGAAAAGGAGTAAACAGTTTGTGAATTTATTATAAATTATTTTAAAAATTGAAGCCTTATATTTTTTAAACCACTTTCCACTTTTGAAATATCCTTAAAAATCTGTCTATTTGAAACTATGGAAGAAGAAAGTTGAAAAAATTGACATCTTTTCTTAATTCAGGCATGACTGTAAATAAAAAATGAACCTGGTGGATATTGTTTTTTTGTATAGTACATATGTGTAAGTGCATATTGATCTTTGTCATAGATTGTAATTATTAATGACAAAATAGTGCCAACAATGAATACTTCTATTTTTTTAATGTTATTTATCTTTTCCAGGTATCGGAAACTCTTCAGGTATCCGAAAAACTATAGAAGATGTATATACAAAACATTCCTCAATTTCAAATCATTCATTGATTGAGTTATTAATTTGATAAATTTATAAGGAAAGTTTGGCCCCGGAACAACCACAAAGATCATCACTATTATCTTATCAACCACACAAATATCATCAATATTATCTTATCAACCACAAACCTTGCTTTGATCAACATTATGTACAATGAGAGGTACATTGATCTATGGACTAAATGGATCAATTGTCTCATGAGGAAAGTGAGGACCACGGCTACATTTTCTAACATGCTTCAATCAATCGTGAGTAGGATGAGTGGATTTTTAAAGCTCTTCTTATACTGCATGATTATGAGTAGGATGAGTTTATTTTTAAAGCTCCTCTCATACTACATGATTATCCGATGATTTTATGGTAAGACCATGCCTATCAATCCATCCTAACTTAACTACTCAGCTTTTTATGAATAATGATGATGCCCTTTGGATTACTCTAGTTAGGAGTGTAGGATCAAATAATTCGTATTGAATGCTAAATGATTTGCATTAAATGGTTTGAAAAAAATAGTACAATATTAAATGATAGAAGGATGGATAATTGTTGATCTTTTTATCATGGACATACATGGCATGGGAATGGGAGGGTTTGAATACCAAGGGACAGTAATGGTAATGGGAATGGGAATGGGAGAATTGGAGGATCATGGCAATGAAATGATTCTTAGTATCATGGACTTACAGGGCATGGGTATGGGAGGGTTTCAGAACCCAGGAACGGAAATGGGAGGGAAGGGAATGGTAGTGGGAGAGGGAGAGTTGGATACGTTCCATTTTGTTGTTGACCGCATTATTGCAGGAAATAATAATGAGATTTATGATGAGATTTAATGAGTTTAGTGGTTTACCAGACTAAGTTTCACTTATTTACAGAAGATAACTTGGATGGTAGGGTAATAATTTTCTCCTCAATATCATCATCAATATTGAGCCACAATATCATCATCAATCTCATTATTATTTCCTGCAATAGTGTCTTTTCCAACAAAATGGAACACATCACACTCTCCCACTCTCATTCCCCTCCCTTGGTCTTAAAACCCTCCCATTCCCATTTGCATGTAGTGTAAGTCCATGATGTAAGTGATGATTTCACTGCCATTATCCTCCAACTTTCCCTCTCCCATTCTAGTTCCCATCCCTTGGTCTTCAAACCCTCCCATTCCCATGCCTTGTACGTCCATGATAACAAGATGACAATACCCACCCCAAAAGAAAGCATCAACTTCAAGTGATCTTTCATACTTCAAGGCCCAAGTGAGATTTTATACTTTAAGCCCCACCCACATTGCATTTAATATTCTATGTTTGTTCTTCAAATCATTTGATGCAAATAATTTAGCATTTAATACAAATCATTTGATCCTACACTCCTAACCAGAGTAATCCGAAAGGAATGTTCATGAAGCTCAACAATTACTGCATTAGCATGGATTGATCGACTTATATATCTAGACTCCGAGGCTATCCCAAGAAAGTGAAATTGAAGCCCATATCGGCTCTCATACATGTAAAGAAATATCTAGAGACATATTAATTTAACACACAATACAACATTATTGATGTGTACTTTATATTAATATTAATATAAACTTATAGTTATAAAGAAGTTATGGTATTGATATAATACATAATAACATATGTTATATGTATTACATATAGCATATGTTATATGTAACTCTCTATAAAAGTAGATAGATTAGTTAAGAATGCAATTAGGTTATTTTCCTTAATAAAATTGAAATATCCATAATTTCTAGTGAGCTAACTTCATACAAAATCTCTCACTATGTTTGATGTAAATTGTGTATCATTGAAGGTTAATGTGGGAAAGTGTCTAAGTTTCCTCTAAGTTTCCCTTTTATATATATAACACAACAACTAAATTAGTTGTTGTGTTATATATATAAAAGGGAAACTTAGAGGAAACTTAGACACTTTCCCACACACACACACACACACACACACACACATATCTATACTTACTTTTTCGTTTTTAAATGAAAATAGTAATTCACAATTTATCTTATTTTATAAGTTTCTATGATAAAAAAAGACAAAGGTTCCAGAGCTCATATGACAACTCTCAAGTTCGGGCCCCTGAAGAACACAAACATTTGTGGTTGATAAGATAATGGTGATGATCTTAACTTTTCACAACTTATCTATACATAACTATAATTATGTACAATTATAATATGAGTCTTTTAGATWTAATTATRATTAGACATTTRRAAATTACAATTATTTAAATAAATATATTTGAATAAATAATAATGACAAAATTMTACTATATCATTTATTTATTAAAAATATATAAATGAAAWATATATATAATTATACATTAAAAAGGTACAATTAATTAAATAAATATATTTTAACAAATAATAATATAATAGTGGAAAAACTTTATATCCATCTAAGGAAACACTTGAATAAGTATATTTCAACAAGTAATAATGGAAAAACACTGTCGATCTACTAGAAATTTACATATTTCACCTTAAAAACATTTACATAAGGAGTCATAAAAACATTTTTGATGAAAAATACAAAGAAAAATAAAATATTAAAAATTTAGACAAAAACTAGGAAATCCATATTAACCTTAGTATATAGCCATTAGTAAATCAAATCTATTACAAAGATCTACTTTCTTAGTTGGTAATGTGCTTACACAAACAAAAAGTTTGAAACTTCTATAAGTGATCTTCTTCATAACATGTGACTTTTTTGTAAAATACTTGTCTAGAAGTATTGCTTGCTCTAGTGATCCAATTAATTGACAACCTATAATCATTTTGAAAGATAAAATGTAAGAAAGAACAATGGAAACAATTGACATTTAGAAATAACTCAAAACATCAATGTTGCTTTCATTTTCAATCACATGATTTGACATGTCCCCTCAAATCTCTGACAACCATTTCAATTATAGAAAATTGTAGAAAATGACAAATACATTGTGTGTTTTTATATCTAATTATAAAAAAAAAAATTCTATACTCACAACAAAATGAACAAAAACACATATAATATATTAGGGTGAAATCACGAAGGTGGGTTACACTTTCGTGACAATCAGGTCTCCAAAATTTCAAAAAACATTTTTTCGGCCGAACTAATAATATTTTTCGGCTAAAAGATACTTTTTTCGGCCGAACTATTTTTCGGCCGAAAGAATAAACATCAAATCGAACGGTCCAATAACCGCCCCCTCAATTTGCGTGTACAAATTTAGTCGGCCGGATATTTTCTCTCCGCTAATAATTTTTCGACTGAACAATTGTTCGGCCGAACTATATTTCGGCCGAAAAATAGTTCGGTTGAACAATTGTTCAGCCGGAGATTTGTTCGGCCGAATAATCTTTCGGCCGAAAGATGTTTTATATATTAAGCACACATCGATTTTGGAATGTTTTACGAAATTTTCTTGTCATGGGCTGTATGTTGTGGTTGTAGTGTGCTATGCAAGGAGGTTTCTTTGCGAGGAGGTAGTGTGGTTGTCGTGAGGAGGTCGCGAGGAGGTTGCTGTATGCTGTGTGGAGGAGGTCGCGAGGAGGTTGCTGTATGCTGTGTGGAGGAGGTCGTGAGGAGGTTGCTGTATGCTGTGTTGGTTGTCGTGAGGAGCTCGCGAGGAGGTTCGCTATATGCTGTGTGGTTTTCGTGAGGAGGTCGTGAGGAGGTTGCTGTATTCGTTGTCGCTGAGGAGGTCATCAGGACGTGAGCGTAGTTGAGGTTGGCGTCGGGGTCGTCGTTGCGGTGAGGTAAGTTTCTAAACTAACCTGTAGCTTTAGATTTGTTTTAAACCGTAGCTTTAGATAGGTCAGCGAGGTAATTTTCTAAACTAACCTGTAAACAAAATCCAGTGATACTTTTATCTTAGTTTTGAAATGTCTATCGATTCCCAAACCTTCTACGGTATCCATCATCCAAAGGCGTTGAAGGAAATCTGTGGAATAATTCATGTCATTGCAATTTAAAATGCATACTTCTCATATTTGTGATTCTATTCAAATAATATAAGTTTAGATTTATTTAAAAAGAACCGTACACTTTCTTTTACATCAATGCACATAAAAACTTTACACATACAAAGTGATAAAGTTTCAATCCCAATCACTGTATCATAATATACCAAATCATAATCTTGCATACAAAATATTAGCTCAACTACATTTATTTTTATTTTTCCACTATAAATCAATGTTTTGCACAAAAATACCCACTGTAATGTGGTGTACGGAAATACACTATAAATCAACCTATAAAATACGTTTTTCCACTACTAATGTGGTGCACGAAAATACACTGTAAATCAACCTATAAAATATGTTTTTCCACTACTCTGTTCAGGATCTGTTATAGGCTACCTCGACGATCAAATTTGCATGGATCATTGACTCATTGAATTGTTACCAACATATAGTAGTCTTGAATTAGGATTGAATGTCTTAGCCATGGCAAATTGAAAACCCTCCTGCGGTGTGTCAGGAACCTCCTTCTCTCCTTCCAGCATCTGCACTACCACTCTCATCGAAGGTCTGCAATGGGCATCGTCTTGGATGCACAGAAAACTGATATGCAATAATCTGATAGCTTGTTTTCCTTCAAAATCATCATCACCTGAAAGTTTGGAATCGATCACCTCCAATTCTCTGCCAACAACAGGCATGCATGATGGCCGACCATTGATGGAAGGCGTGAGCTTGCATGCATCCATATAAAACTCAAAAATAAAATAATCCCTTGAGGATAGTCTTCCACCCAGAAACGCGCGGACAGCTAGAAAAACGTGTGGACAGCTGAGGAAAACCAGAAAATGAAATGTGGGTGGACAGTTTAGGAAATTCAAAGTGGTACAGATACCGAGAGTTCATAACAGGCACTCCCATCCGATCTCATCCAACTATCTAGGAAAACAGATACTGAGAGTTCATAACCAATATGGTTGAAGACCATCTTTCCCAACAAAAAATAACTAGACCTATTCCTATCCAGATCACATAGATATTTGTTCCCTTTAAATTCCCTAAACTTCATTCATCTGCCAAAGAAGTTTAGAATACATGTGCTCATATTCACATCCTCATCAGACTAAGGACTAAAAGGAAGTTGCACATACGAGATCTGTGCATTCAGAAGAAACAATAAAAGTGCTTACACGGATACGATTTATATGCTATCATGTTAATCAAAATTATAGTTTATTTCTAGCTATTATAACACATACAATTCAATTTTTCTTTCACCTACTTTTGCTTATAGTTATTGTTTCTTTTTTAACTTTTTTAAATAAAAAATAAATTAAAGTTTTAA
>JZKD02S2370007.1:359748-372831 GCA_000966675.3 Picea glauca
GCTTATTTATTACTGCTCATTATTGGATAATAATTCTACATTGATATAACATTTGAAGAAAAAGGATTAAAATTACGTTATTATTGATTCACCCCCCCTCTCAGTAATCCAACAGATAAGATGGTGGGAGTGGACGATGGCTTTGCAAATCCCCCTTGGTGGCTAACCAAAACCCATGAATACCAGCTTGCTAGGTTACCCCATCAATCACCCCAACAATGGTCAAGTGGATTAATGTAAGATCCAAGCAGTCATCCGAAATGAAAGGAACCTAATGCATATATAAGAAGGTTATAAAAATCAAATATCACACATACCATGATACTTCGGACCAATTATCTCATGGAGCAAGAGCTCTCTTCGATGCAATCCCAGGCCGGTGGTGATGGAATCTGCTACTGCTGACAGGACAAGTCTGGCTAAGAAGAAGAAACATGGGCCCTCCAGGGCCATGCTCAAGTCACTCCTCCTCTCGGTACTCCATGTCTAGGACCATGTGGGCCTCGAGACATGATCTCCTAGTTATCCCTAGATATCGGGAATAACACACCCCAGTATGTCTTAATGTTTGTGTTGTGCGCCTTATGTCTATGGCCATATATTGTTGCAGTTACTCGTTGTGTGCCTTCAGTCTTCTTGTGCTGAACATCGTGGTTGTGTCGTGTTGGTTGTCGAGTGGTGACGTAGAGTCAATTGTGTTTGTTACTTCTACACACACGCACACATCTTTAAAAAAAAAAAAAATTACACCTGTCCTCAGAGTTGTTGTCGTAACGAGGAGGTCGTTACATATGGTATCAGAGCTGTTTCGACCCGCGACTTGGGATTTGCTACGGCTTTCGTTGACATGATTAGATTTGAGTATAATGTTGTTGATTGAGTTGATTGTGTGTGTGCAGGTAATCATGGTTAGAGGACACCACGGAGGCAGACGATGGGGTGCTAGGGGAGGAGGCGTGACGCCTCCAACATCATCCATGCCTGAGGGATCTAACCCCCAGGGAGGCGAGCAGGTTCTTGGATAGGAGTAGATCGCAGTTGTCGATGTCGTGGGGATGATGAGATCTTTTTAGCACATGTCCGAGGTGCTAATCAACCGATTGAACAGAGATGAGGCCAGGGCGCCGACACCTGCTAAGGTTCCACCGCACACACCAACCGTTATAGGTAGCATTCACCGTGAACTCGAGAAGGTAAAATTTCCCTAGCTCTTTGGTGCCCCGGATGGCACAGCCACCGAGGCATGGTTGGAGAATATGGCGATGTGCTACACACTTCATGATTAGACCTCCAACATGAAGGTCCGCACGAGGGTCTTTCAACTGAAGGGGAGCGCTCTTCTATGGTGGAAGATGCTCCTGCCGCAACTAAACATGGCCGTTGAAGACGTGTCATGGGAACTGTTCGAGGAACGGTTCTGAGAGAGGTATCTTTCTGAGGAATTCATCGAGCGATAGCTCAATGAGTTCAACGCCTTACGACAGGGAGGTCGTACGATGCCCGAGTACGAGGCACATTTTATGGAGCTGCTTCGGTGTGCTCCGCACCTTAACACTGAGAAGCTCAAGGTCAACCGGTTCGTGTTGGCCTTAACGGAAGCCTGTGTGCAAAGGTTGGGATCTTGATGCCTCAAACCTTGCACGACGTTGTCCAAAAGGCCCTCATAGCAGAGGAGGAGCTTATCAGTGGGGGTCAGGCTAGGACTCCAGCGAGACCTGTAGGGTAGGGTTCATCTGGAACGCTGCAGCATCAGACACCAACGAGACCTACGTCGGGATATCATGGCTTCCAGTGGGGATTCATGATCACTACACCTCGACGACTGCCGCCTCAGCAGCGGACACCTTATTGAGGACCATAGCACCAACAGCAGCGTCGCCCGCAACAGCATTATTTTAGGCCTGTTCAGCCGAACAGAACTGGTTTCTAGGCTGGTGGGCCGTCCTCTTCTACTTCGGGCACCAAGACTACTGGGCCAAAGAAGGGGTGTTGGATGTGTGGGGAGCCACACTACTAGCGTGATTGTCTTGTGGAGAAGGCCAGAGTGTCCGGATCAGCCAGACCCGCTACCATGGGAGATATGGGCAAGGCCCATCGGATTCATGTAGCGGTGAATAACCGCCAGGTGGAGCATCAATCGACTGTGCTTGAGACGACAGGTACTGTCGCTGACCAGACCCTTAATATTTTGATAGACCCAGGTGCTACTGAGAGCTTCATTTCTGGTGCAGCGCTAAAAAGGATTAAGGTAAAGGCAGTCGAACAGGATGAGTTTATCTTCGTGGATATGGCTTCAGGAGCCAAACAAAAGGTTGGAGGAAAGGTTACGGGCTGTGCCCTTAACCTAGGAGAGTTTGTCACGAGGGTCGACTTGTACGTCACGATCTTAGGATCTTATGACGTCGTGATTGGTATGGATTGGTTAGAATCACATGAGGCGATACTCAACTGTAAGACGAAACGGTTGAGCCTGATCGATGATGAGGGTCAGAGACGTGTTATTCTAGGACAAAACCAGGGAGTATCCCTGAGGTTCATCACTTCCTTACAGTTACAGAAGAGTATGTGCAAGGGGTGCAAGCTCTATGCGATCCTCGCGCTAAATGAAAGGTGAGTAGCATAAGGTCTAGAACACCTTCCGGTGGTGAAGGAGTTTGCAGACGTATTTCCAGAGGAGTTACCTGGGATGCCGCTAGAAAGAGAATTGGAGTTTACTATAGACCTGAAACCGAGGACCGAACCGATAGCAAGAACTCCTTATCGGATGTCGACCCCGAAGTTGCAAGAGTTAAAAATGCAACTGAAGGAGTTGTTGGACCTGGGACTGATACATCCTAGTGTGTCACCGTGGGGTGCACCGGTTATTTTCATTCGAAATAAGGAAGGATCGTGGAGGCTTTGCATTGACTACCGTCAACTGACAAGGCTACGATCAAGAATCAGTATCCCTTACCAAGAATTGACGATCTGTTTGATCAATTGAAGGGTGAGACGGTGTTCTCCAAGATCGATTTGCGATCTGGGTATCACCAGTTACGGATCAAGGAGGATGACGTCCCTAAGGCCGCCTTTAAGATGAGATTTGGACATTACAAATTTACTGTTTTACCGTTTGGATTGACAAACGCCCTAGTGGTATTTATGAGTTTGATGAACGAGGTGTTCCGCGAGTACTTGGACAAGTTCATCCAAGTATTCATTGACGATATTTTGATCTACTATCGGACGATGGAGGAGCATGACGAGCACTTGCGCTGGGTGCTACAGTGTTTGCAAGAGCACAAATTGTATCGGAAGTTGTCCAAATGCTCTTTTTATCAATCGAGGATTCACTACTTAGGGCATGTCATCTCCAACGAAGGTATCGCCGTGGATCCAGCCAAGGTTGAGGCTATTATGGAATGGCCTGCGTCAACAAATGTCACATAAGTGCATAGCTTTATGGTTTTAGTAGGATACTATCGACGGTTTGTCAAGGGATTTTCGAAGATAGCAAATCCGATCACAGAATTCCATAAGAAAACAAGAAGTTTGTTTGGAAAGAGAAATGCGCGGAAGCATTTCGGAGGCTTAAGGAGTTGTTCATGACAGCACTGATACTAAAAGTCCCTGACATTGACACAGACTTCTTGGTATGCACTGACACATCCAAGGAAGGGTTTGGTAGAGTCCTGATGCAAGACGGATGAGTGATTGCTTACATTTCGAGGAAACTAAGAAGGCATGAGGAAAATTACGTGACGCATGATTTGGAGTTATTATCCATCGTATATGCCTTAAATGTATGGAGACACTACCTTGTTGGACGAAAATTTGAATTAAAGACTGATCATTGTGGATTACAACACATTTTTATGCAAAGCGACTTGAACGCGCGACAATGACGTTGGTCGGAATTGCTTAGCGAGTATGACTTCGAGATCACTTACATAAAGAGAACAATGAACCGAGTAGTTGATGCTTTGAGTCAGAGACCACACATCTTTTTCGGTGTTACCTCTTCAGACGAATCTATGTGAGAAGATTCTCACCTTACAACGTGACGATGACTGGTACAAGGAAGTTGAGGATTTTATCAGACAAAACACAATGATGGTACCATGATATGAGGAATTTTCTTTTGATAGCGATGGGTTATTGAGGTTTAGAGGTCGGATTTACGTACCTCCAAATGACGAGTTGAGGATGTTGATCCTGAGCGAGGCTCATAGAGCAGTTTACATGGCTCACCCAGGAGTCACGAAGATGAGGGCAGACCTTAAACCCTTATTCTTCTGGAAAGGAATGAAGGCCGACATAGTCAACTTTGTGGCTAGATGTCTCGAGTGTCAGCAGGTAAAGGCTGAACATAGACACTCGACAATATTACTTCAACCACATGCCCTTTCAGAATCGAAATGGGAAGTCATTTCGATGGATTTTATTGTTGGATTGCCACTGACGGCAAGGAGACACAACTCGATTTTTGTAGTAGTAGACACTCTGATGAAGAGTGCTCACTTTATTCCTGTGCGTACGACGTATCAGGCACCGTACATAGCGAGAGTTTTCATCAGTGAGATTGTGAGGCTGCATGGCATGCCTAAGAAGATTATATCCGATCAAGGATCGGTGTTTACCAGATGATTTTGGATGAGTTTCCAAGAGGCCTTGGGGACCCAACTTAACTTTAGTATTGCGTATCACCCAGATACTGACGGACAGACCGAACAAACAAACCAAACCTTGGAATACATGTTGCGCATGTATGTAATGGACCAACAAAAGCGTTGGGAGGAATTCTTGCCTCTAGTAGAGTTCGCTTACAACAACCATTACCAGAGCACCATTAAGATGGCGCCTTTTGAGTTCCTTTATGGGCGACCGTGTCAGACGCCCCTGATTTGGGATCGGCTTGAGGATAGGGTCCTGGTGGGACCAGAAGCGACCCAAGAAATGGAAGAGCAGATGCAAACCATAAGACAAAGGATTAAGGAAGTGCAGGATCGACAGAAGAGTTATGTCGATGCGCACCGAGTCGACCGTAGTTACAGGGTCGACGATCGAGTCTTCTTGCGGGTTAAACTGCATAAGAGTTCGATCAAGTTTGGAAAGGGAGATAAAATCTCTCCTAGGTTCGTGGGACCTTTCTAAATTGTGGAGAGAAAGGGGCCCGTGGCCTATTGACTAGCCTTACCTAATTCTTTGAGGCGTACGCACGATGTTTTTCATGTATCAGTTTTGAGACATTATGTTAGTGACCCTTCACATGTGATTGACATGAGTTACTTGCAGGTATCGGACGAGGGAGCCCTCATGGCTGAGCCAGTCTGCATTTTAGATCATCGCGTTCGACAGTTACGACGTCGAACGGTAGATCAGGTCAAGGTCCAGTGGGACAGCTATAGTCCACACTCGGCAACCTGGGAGGACGCATATGATATGCACCAACAGTTTCCATTTTTGTTTGATAGATAGACTTATGATATTGTGGTACATTTATTTCGGCACCTATACTGAGAAACTTCAGGATGAAGTTTAGACCAAGAGGGGGTGTATGTAACATCCCGCTCTGGCGCACTTACAAAACTTATTCTTTGAGGACACTTTCTCGCAAGTGATCTGGACTTTTCTGATATTAATACATTTATGCTTGATTATGATGCGTTCTGATAGATGACATGATGTTTTACTACTTGATGTAGACAGGTGATATTGACTCAGTTTCATTGAGTGTGCAGGGTTTTGGACCTTGAAGATGCAGAGGCATCGGTGGAACCCCCTTGGACTCCAGATTGAGTCAGGGAGTGTGCTATTTGGGTTGATTCATTTACGATGATATTGCTTTGTTTTGATGATATGATATTGATTTTATGATATGTTGTTGACTTGTTCTGACACGATGGTTGATGATGCAGGCTGACGATAGCTTGCCGACCAGACTCACATATGGAGTAAAGGGGCCACACACACACGAGTTCCAGAGAGGTTGAGGGAGAGGTGTGGACAACAGCCCTGCCACAGCCTACTAGCACTCCCGCCGTGGCTCAAACTATAGGTTAATGATTACCTAGCTCGAGAGGATCCACAATACCATGAGGGAAAACTGCGACAGTCGCTTAGGATGATTCTAAGGGGCGCGTAATAAGTCGAGGGCCTTATTCCTTAGAGCCTTTATTCTCCCACAAGTTCACCTGGCGGAGTGTTGACTCCAGGGGTTATAGATTTCTACCAAACAGTCAAGTCGGCGAGTGGCACCCTTGGAGCATGTGGTGCCTCCTGAAGGGAACGTCGCGCAACAGAAGCAAGTGAGGCAAGTGGCACCCTTGGAGCACGTAGTGCATCTTGAAGGGCACGTCGCATGGATGATGATGATGAGACAACCTAGATGACCCTAAGACCTTAACGCCTTAAGAATTTCTCAAAACGACTCCCCTAATGAATTGTCGCCCAGTTCAAATCTAAACCTAAATTTAAAACATCTCTAAGACAAAATATTGATAAACCCTAAGAAAAGATCCTACAAAAATAAACATAAGGGCGTAAACTAAATCCCTCCTAAGTGTTAGTTAAAGTCTTCTTAAATAATGGGGGGGGTAAAGTAGCAAGGAAGATAAATTAAGTGAAACCCATGGCGGTTAAATGATAAAGAAGAAATAAAATCAATTAAAGTGTGGGAATATAAAAGTTAGGAATTTAAAAATATATTGAAAAGATTAATAAGTGCATTTATCTTTTGGGTTTAAAAATAAAAATAACAAGAGAGAAATAAATCATAGAAATAAGGAAACTAGTAATAAAGAAAACTTAATAATGGAAAGTAGGGGACATAGGGTAAAAAGCAAAAAAGAATCAGCAATTAAGGAGTTACTAAAAATCAACAACTTCATTTTAGGAAAGTTATTAAAAGCATGAGAGGGGATCTAGGAACTCTAGGAGTAATTTTAGGAGCGACTATAGGGGGGGGTGAGGGAAATGAGTCTTTTAATTATTAAAAAAGAAATTAATTTTTGGAGAAACGTGGGGGATGAGTGATACTTGGACGACAGAGAATTTTTAGAGGATTGTCATTAAAAATTAATTAATAATGATTTAGGAAACTAGGTGGGTCTCAAATCTTTATAAAAGAAGGGGAAAAGAAGGAAGAAAGGAGGGAATGGTTAGCATAACATTACGCTGCCGGATTTTGGCTTGACTGTTTGCTTGTGAGGAGTTGGGGGTGAAATCACGAAGGTGGGTTACACTTTCATGACAATCAGGTCTCCAAAATTTCGAAAAACATTTTTTTGGCCGAACTTATAATATTGTTCGGCCGAAAGATATTATTTTCGGCCGAACTATTTTTCGGTCGAAAACGTAAACGTCAAATCGAACGGTGCAATAGCAACCCGCTCGATTTGCGTGTACAAATCTGGTCGGATGGATATTTATTTTCCGGCAATAACTTTTCGACCGAAAGAGTGTTTATATATTACCGACACATCGGCTCTATAATGTTTTTCGCAAATTTGTGTCGTGTTTCCCGCTGTGGTCGCAGTTGTGGACGTTGTGTTCGCTGTGTTCGTCGTGTTCATTGTTTGCTGTGTGTTCACCGTGTTCGCCGTGTTCGCCGTTGTTCGCTGTGTTCGCCTGTGTTCGCCATGTTCACCGTGTTCGGGGTGTTCTCTTTGTTCGTCGTGTTCACCACTGTTCTCTGTGTTCTCCAGTGTTTGTTGTGTGGTCGTAGTGTTCACTGTGTTCTCCGCTGTGTTCCCTGTGTTCGCCGCTGTGGTCGCCGTTGGTCGGAGCCGGGGAGCGAGCGCAACTATTGGAGTGAGCGTAACTGTAAGTATCGAAACCCATTTTTGTATGTGTGTGGGCGCAATTCTATGTGTGTGTTTTAAAAAAATAGATTTTAAATTAAAATTTTAAAATTGATTTTATTGTTAATCTGTGTTGTGCTTCTGTAGAGTAGATTGTAAATTAGATCTGTGTGGGATGTTGATTTCGTTTTACATTTGGGATTGGGTGTTTTTCTTTTGGGTTCCTATATCTATTTCCCTCCTCAACCACCACGGGTTATCTCGGTTTCGAGCTCGCTTTCTTAGCACGAGCTGCCCCACACATATCTATCTATCAATTTCTATCTAGTGCGAGCTGCCCCACACATATCTAGCAATTTCTATCTATCAAACAATTATGTTTTACATTGAAGTCATTTCCGTTTCATTGGGCGACATCATAGTTGAATTAATCGAAAATGATAAGAACCCATTTGACAACTTTGTCATTTATGAAGAGAGATATCCTACCAGATATGCTTCCCACACAAGTTAGAGAAAATTGTATCTGTCACATTTAGCAGCTTTCGTAAATTTTATTCAAAGTTTTTCCATTTCCTAAGATTATAAAAAATAGATTCAATGTTTTGAAAACTTATAAAAAAACTAAGATTATATAAAATTAACCTCTCAAATTTACAAATCCAAAATTTTTTAATAATTTTTTTTATAAAATTAAACAAAAATATCTATTAAAAAAATTAAAAATTAAAATAGTTAAACTCTCATATATCATGAACAAGTAATTTATATGTGTGAACTTCAAAGTCTAAATAGAATAACCAATAGTAAGAAGATTCATAATGTATTTTTTAAAACTAACTCTCATGAAGTCTATCTCAGAAACTCGCTGTAATGTTTCTTTATACAGGCCATACATGCCCATACTTTTTTTGCTAACATCGTCTTCCTTTATGTTTTCGATACATTCTATATCTTCGGTGAATTTATATAATTTTTTTTTGTGGGGAATGAATGTACATTAATTCACTTGTTGTGAATACATTCTGACCTGCTTTGTTTATGTTTATGGTGAATACATTCTAGCTTGGGGTGAATCACATTAGGAAGTTGATATGTGATTGATGTTGTGGTGGACTATGTAAATCTACCGTGAATTAGAATTAGATGTACAAGTTTTTTATTTTTTTTTAATATGATTAATTTATTGTTCATAATAAAAGGAGGGTTACCAAAGCAATTCTAAAATTTTTATATTAATATATAGAATTATTAGGAAAATGTATAGAAGAGAGAGAATTCAAACTTCAAAGTGAGTTAGCAATAATACTTGATAATAAATTTAGATCTTTAGAAGATAAGATTAAGAGGCTCATAGACAATAAACTATTAAGGTTTGAGACTCAACAACATAAAATGGAGGCTACCCTACAAGAAATAGAAAAAAAAAAACACAAACAATGAAGGCATGGAGAAGAGGTAAAAGAAAATTACAATAAAGAACTAGAAGAAAAGCTAATTAACAACTTGTCCCTAAATTGAGATATAAGACTTACTATATAATAAAATCATTTTATGACTTTATTATATGTTAATGTTCATTTTTTGTGTAAACCAATCTATCCCACATTCATAAATGGAAATTATTTTCTATGCGGTCACGCTAATTTTTGAAAAAGACCCGTTGGATTCTACTACTTCTGGGCTATTGATTTCGTTTTACATTTGGGATCCTACATGTATCTATTTCCCAACATTTTTTTTTGTATTTAAAACCTATGCATTTGTGTTTTTCTACAGTTGCGTTTTTGTATGTATCCACAATTGCGTTTTTCTTTTGGGGGTCGGCGGTTTTATTATTCTTTATGCTTGTTCTTTGCACCTTCTTAGCTACGCGGGTTCCGTCCTTAAACTCTTGATGTTATATATTTTTTGTTTGGATGTAGTGAAATGAAATGTTAGGTTAATGAATCATTATGTTTTAACTTCATTTATTTGTCTTCCACGCAAACTGGATGTTGATATATTCTCGTGAGTGTAACAATGAATCATTCTGTTTTAAATAATGATACATTCCCATTGTAATTATTGGGTATGAAGTTTCAAAATTAAGAACACTATGTTTCCTTTGAAAACATTATTGCAATATTATTGAATGTGCATAGTGTATACAKAATTATTGTTTTAATCTTGGCTGTAGGGTGYTGCTTAWMTACTCYTRTTTTAATGTTGYTGTTAATATATGGTTCTATTAAYRTTTAATTTCYTGGMTTGTATATGCGGTTTTAATATTCTSGTTAAATGYTKTCRTTTAGTATAGGATGYTATTCTCRTTTTAATATGGGTTTAGTAGTATCGTTGTAATATTCGGGTTAATATTSTGGTTAATATTAAGTGGGTAAATGTTGGGTTTAATGTTAGGATTTAATATTATGGTTTAATATCAAGTGGCTTAATATCAAGTGGTTAGTATTATGGTTTAATAATGGGTTTAATTTTATGGTTTACAYGGTGGGTTAATATTTTGGTTTTACGACYGTCGTTTAATATTATGGTTCYRTTATAATTGTCAATTTATGGTAATGAGATCAGGATTCCCTTGTTGATGGTAGCAATTTAAGTGAACGTTATTATCATTTTAATCGCAATGTTATGTTATTCTAAAACGCAAAGATATGGTGGTGTTATGGTGATATAATCGCAACATGTTTAATATGTCGTGGCAGCGTCATTAATATTTTAGTGTTAGATATCATAGGAATTATAACGAAATTGTGGGCTTATGATAATGCTATTGAATCTTTAGTAATTGATAATTTGTAAAATATGAGGTCCTTGATCTAAGCACCTTGGAGTATTATGAATTAGAAAAAAGGGTTGGGTTCATTTATATAATGTTGAACTTAGTGGGTCGTTGTCTGAATCCATTCTGCCTTGCGCCTTCCATAGAGGCCGCGGTCGTGCATCCATTTATGATTGTACTTGGTTGTAATCATTTGATTACTTGTTCTGCTTGTGTCAGGTGTTGTTCCTTGTAGACACCTCCATGTAACCTTAGTGTATATGTCTGTGTGTGTGATTTTTCTGTGTAAAGAATCCAGTGCCGTATCAAGAGTCTCGGGCTGTTTAAAGGCACAGTTTCCACTCTTGCGACACACTCTGAGCCATATCAGTAGTCTCGGGCTGTTGAAAGGAACAATTTCAACTACTGCGACTCCCTAAAATATTTATTAGTTTTTGCCTGAGCAGTCGGCCAGGAGCCTGTCTAATCTTCTTTCGAGAAGACATAAGACTAAACGCCCTGCTTTTCTGTGTAGAAATAGTAAACTCTACTATTGGATTCTTCCATCTGTGACTGTACTGTACTTAACACCTGGTCTCATTTCTTGCTTACAGCTTCTAGTCGTATGCCTTATGTCTAGGGGAATTATTGCTTGTTGTCACTGTGATATGTCAAGATCGTCTTGTTGTGTTCGTCTTTCTTGCGTCTTGTTCTAGGTCGGGTTACTAGTTTCTGCCTAAGCAGTCGGCCAGGAGCCTGTCTAATATTCTTTCGAGAAGACATAAGACTAAATGCCCTGCTTTCCTGTGCAGAAATAGTAACCCTAACACCATGGATTCTTCCCTCTATTTTCTTACTGTGCACCCCTAGTATGTCTTAATGTTTGTCTTGTGCGCCTTATGCCTATGGTCGCACATTGTTGCAGTTACTCGCTGTGTTCCTTTAGTCTTCTTGTGTTGAACATCGTGGTTGCGTCTTGTTGGTTGTCGAGTGGCGACGTAGGGTCAAGTGTGCTTGTTACTTCTACCTGCGCGCACACACCTTAAACACAATTTTTTTTTTGCACCTATAGAATCTAATACATCAGTAAATTAAGATGTTCTTGACAAGGCTTAAGGTTTTCTCTTGCAATGCAAGAGTTAAACAACTTAATTATTGAGAAATTACATTGTAAATCCTATGGAACTTCAATTAGGGAAACAAATTATGTATTATTGATGTGGACACTAGCATGGGCCCATAACTAATGGTCACTTCCACTGACCTAGAAAGCTCGGGTCTTGCTCCTCCAAAATGGCATCAAACGTATAATGAAGATTGTGTATTTTAGAGAAAAGAATCTTTGAATCTGTTGAATACTCTAGAAAATGTCACTGTCATAGGTTATATGAATTGGGATCATAAGAAGGATACTTTTGTTTTTCTTATTAATAAATCTCATCAAATTCTACCTATACATTGTCTCCTACAAAAGTGATAGGATATAATATTACATGCCATATTCCTTTCCTACTAGCAATCATTATTGGTCCTAGGAAACAAGTAGAGAAATACCAACTTATTCTTGCCTCCATTTTCGCTGTCACTAATGTCCAAAATGCAAAGGATTTCATTGATCAAATGGTGTCTATTGATATGCTATCGGTGGCTTCTTGGTAGTTTATGCAAATATTTGTGTAGGAGTTAGTATAGTTAGTGCACATTATTCTTGGTAGTTATCCAACAAGAGGAGAAGGTTCGGTGCACATTAACCCCACACAGGAAAGTCGCAGCAGTTCCAACACACTCTACAACAACAAAAGATAGAGGGTTGCAACAAGGAAGACTCCAACAAAAAAAATCAAGAAGGCCACAACTAGGAGATTCCAATAGAAAATCTAGAGGATCGCAGCAAGGAGACCTAGTCCATAGTCATTTCATTTATGAAAGATTCATCTAGCTATTCCATAGTCACATAAGCTTTGGATATAGTCCTCAACCTTTTTTGTAGTTTCTTAAAATATATTGAGAATGAAAACATAGCAAGAGTGAAAATTTGTTGAGCTCTCAAACCAAATTTCATTGGAACCGTAACCAAATGTGTAGCCATTGTTGCAATTGAAATGTATTGCACCTATGAATCTAAGTAATGGAGGAAGACTCTCCAAGAGGGAAATCCACTATCAATTTTTAAAGAGGGAAAAAGACCCTAATATCTCCATTTCATTAGATTTATTAGTAATGTATGTTTACAGACAAGTAAAGAAAACTTACGCCTAACCTTGTTTCTAATTTTAAGTAGCACCAATTTGAAATGCCCTTGAACTCACGTAGCAAAAGCGGTGGAAAATGATATCAGTGAAGGATATGACACTTTTAAACCTCTACACATCATTCTGTGCCTGAAAAGACAGTTCAGAGCCGAATAGACGATCGTCACTTCAGTGTTTAACGACTTATGGATTGAAATGCGTTGTTTTTGTGTGCATGGGTGATGAGTGAAGGATAAGAATTTGCCCTGCTGTCTATGGACCCCTTAATTATCTTTTAGTTGATTGATTC
>JZKD02S2370007.1:381759-401845 GCA_000966675.3 Picea glauca
CCCTAAGAGTGTGGGAGGTTAGGAAACAAGTTAGAAATAACTTAGGCAAAGACTCCCAAGAGTTAGGGAGAAGGTTAACTTGAAAAAGAAAGAAGAGACCTAGGAATTCTATTATGTTGTTGAGTACTTGTGTAGAGTTGGTGGTTTTGAGAAAGAACTAAGTTTTGAAATTATTTGGAGAAGGTTCTTGACATTTCCAGTTTCCTGTGGAATAAAGTGTTTGGCTTGCGGGTGACAAGAGTTAGGAGTGTGTGGCTACTCTAGTCTATGGTTGGGAGGGACTGAACTCTCTCCTCAATTTGTCACAATAAATTATTATGGTTTAGATATGTTTATCTACTTTTGATATTTTATTTCTTCATATTTATCATCTTAAATATTTACAGTTTAAGATAGTTAGTGAGATTTTCTCAAAATGGAGGAATGCTAATCTTAGAAATAATATGCTAGAGATATTGATGTTATAGGATTACTTAGTGTTAATATTCGAAGAGGAAGCTTAAAATACTCATATTTCATTAGGAAGCTGAATATGGTTTTGAAACCCTAGTAAAGGAATTATTCTTATTTAAATTTTGTGTGCAATAAAGATCAAATGAAGAAAGACTCTATTTTGAACAAATCATTTTTTTGTTGCATAAATAAATAGAATAACAATAAAATGCATGCTATTTGTATCAATAGACTAGAAATTTAATTATTTCAATGACTAGAAATAAATAGAGCAATACTATGTGTATGTAACCAGAATGAATGACATGTAATTAGAATGAATGGAAGCCTATGTAATTAAAGCATTATGTAGCCACATAATTACCTTTAGTCATTATATTTGAATTACCCATATAGAAAATAAAAGATGCTACCATAAAAATATTATAAAACAAGGTATTTTGTCTAATTGAAGTCTTAGCTCATATACCAAAGAAGAAAATTGCAATAATTTAATTACTCAATTTAGAACATATTTAAAGTGTAAGAGATCGACGTCCTCAAAGGTAGGGCCAACTACTAACCTTATTGTACCAAGTCTGAAATAAAAAAATGATGAACGCGTCGATGTGAGTTAATAGTAAAATCTTCAAGAGATTGGCGATATCCGTGAGATTGGCGATATCCGTGAGTCGGTAGCAAGACATGGATTACTCTTCCCTCTTCCCTGTTCGAAGGCCTGAGTAACAAATGTGGTAACCCTTAAGCTAGTAGGATTTTCCTGACGTCGAGATATATATCTATCTCTGCAACAGGAGATAGAGTCATAGATTAGACGCAGGAAAATAAATTAAAGGACTAGAACCACGTAAGAGTGCAAAGCTTGACGAGGGTTTTGCTGGCTGGAAAACCAAACCACCTGTAGACAGTAAACACAACCATGAACTTGGGGTGAATAGCTCGTGCCAGTAATGGGTTTAGACATTGCAAGGGAGGAGAAATCCTCCTATGGATATATCTTGTGTTACCCTGCAAACTAAAGAAAATAGGGGTAATTTCGATAAACCAACAACAGTTGAACTTAAGTGTGACTGCCTTGAACACCAATGGAATCATCAAGAGTATCCCCGGTTATTTTGTGAATTTTAGAGATAGCATATCTTTTAGGTCAACCTTTCTTATTTTTCATATTACTTTTTTCAATAATCAATTTTTTAGATTCTCTGTCAAACACAATACTTTGGAAAGTAAAGGACTCTTGTTCATTAAAGGTCTCATTCTCAATGATCTCTAATGATGAATTTTGATGGGTGCTAATCTCAATATTTAAGTCAAGCTCCATGTCTTCAAGAGAGAAGTTGTTGATGTTATTTTTTATGTGAATTTATTCCTCCTCTTGCATTACATTTTTCCTTTTTTTTGATAGGGACTTTATATGAGCTTTCAATATTTCTAGAAGATGGATTCTTCTTTCCTCTACAGCTTGAACCACTTTTAATAACTTCCTTAGTTAGGTGGGCGGTTGTAGCATTGCTCCAGGATGTGGTAGTTTTAGGAGAAACCCTAGTTTTAGGAGAAACCCGTTGTAACAACAGTTGAACTTAAGTGTGACTGCCTTGAAAAAAAGAATCGTCATTACCACTGGACTGTCACCGTGGAGAAAAACAACACAAAGTAACTCGCAGGTATCTTTGGCATAGAGAAGCGTTAGTACTGTGTATAAACTGGTCACGGTAAGATTCTAGGGAGGAAAGGAACCAGAGAGGGTTTTGTTCACGAAGAATACTCGAGAGATTGAAAACCCGAACGAGGCCAACATAGTAGTGGCAGTACCATTGATTTTATTCAACACCACAGTACAACGACTGGAGTTGAAGTCGACCTCTACACTAGTGAGATGCCACCTGTCGCTTAGAGTCATTGGAGCGACAGTATTGTTGGCCTTTAACAATGTTAGTATTGACGTGGGAGGTATACTGGAAGGCGAATGGTACGCCAACATTTATTACTTACACATTTATTAGACAAGACTTTTACCATAGGTCGAAGTTAATACGGTTATTATGATAGCCATATTCATCACAATTTGGGAAGACAACGAAATTGTAAAGGGGTTTTGTGGTTCATATGAATATGTTGGAGGTGGTCGAGGATAAAGGTTAGTAAGCTTTTGAGAAGGGTTAGGTTTAAACTAATCCATAATTTTGCTAGATTAGGAGTTATATCTATTTTCTTGATATTTTTTCTACATAGCTCCTTGTAGGCTTGTTTTTTACTTTTAGAACACCAATGGAATCATCAAGAGCATCCCCGGTTGTTCTGTGAATTTTAGAGACCCCATATCTTTTAGGTCAACCTTTCTTATTTTTCATATCACTTTTTTCAATAATCAATTTCTTAGATTCTCTGTCAAAGACAACACTTTGGAAAGTAAAGGACTCTTGTTCATTGAAGGTCTCATTCTCAATGATCTCTAATGATGAATTTTGATGGGTCAAATTCCCTGGCTAATCTCAATATTTGCATCAAGTTCCATGTCTTCAAGAGAGAAGTTGTTGATGTCATTTTCTATGTGAACTTATTCCTCCTCTTGCACTACATTTTTCCTTTTTCTTTGAGAGGGACTTTATATGAGCTTTGAATATTTCCGGAGGGTGGATTCTTCTTTTCTCTACCACTTTTGGTAACTTCCTTAGTTGGGTGGGCCGTTGTAGCATTGCTCTAGGATGTGGTAGTTTTAGGAGAAACCCTAATTTTTCAAACTTCAAATTTTTAAATTCCAATCCACAGACTAGATGCGCTAAGTTGAGGCAAGTAAGCTTATGCATTGAGATTTTTGAAAATCCAAATTTTATCCCTTGAAACTGAGCTTGCAGAAATCTGCACTGCAAGCTCAATGATAGAAATAAAGGTCAATTTTCTAGTAATTCTAATGTGGATCTACATAAGCAAAAAGCTAGAAAAATAGAACATATCGAACCAACGAAAGAATATGCTTTTAACAAAACTTAAAATAGTGAACAAAAGAATGAAACTTAATGTGAGGAAAGTGATAACAAGAAACAAAGTATTAAAAAGAAACATAAGAATCATAATGAAATTATGGGTGAGTTTAAGAAGATTAAACCCCCAATATTTAATGAGAGATTGAAACTCGAGAAAGGTGGAAGCTTGGATTTGTAGAATGCAAAAATACTTTGAGATAGGCAAGAATAACCATCTATATCTGATTGAAAAGGAAGATATTTGGTGGCAAGATATGGAGAGAATAAAGAATATTAAAGAACGTAAAATCACTTGGAAGACTTTTAAAAGATATTTTAAGAACCAATATCTATGAGACCAATATTATGAAGGAAAGTCTAAAGAATTTATGAGTTAAATTGAGAAATTTAACCATGAAACATTTTTGCAGCAAATTTCTAATCAAGGTACCATATATTGTGGATGAAAAACCAAAGACACAATACTTCTTGAGTTGTTTACTTGCCTCATAAAAGGATAGCATTGAGTTTGACAATCCTAATGCTTTAGAGGAAGCTATGAGTAATGCTAAAATTTTTTTTGACCAATATAAAAATAGAAATAAAAATGCTAAATATTGGAAGGGAAAGAAGGTTGAAAGGTTTGATCCATGAAGAAATGGGGGAAAAGTTTTCAATAAGAACACTATTAAATGGTTTCAAGGAAATAACTCCAGAAACAATAATCCTTACAACCCATCTGAAAATAAAAAAACCAAACCAACAACATTTTATATGAAAGAAACTGCCCAAAAAAATTAGCAAAATGTTGGGAGTGTGGTTAACCACATTATTTAAAGGATTGTCCTCACAAGAAGAAAAATAAAAAAATTATACATATAATTCAGAAAGAAACAAAAATTGGTGAAATGGGAACTGGGAAAACTCCTACAACAATTAGTCAAACTCAAGCAGCATCAATGGCCGGAAGTATGATCCATTTGGCATCTAAATTTTGATTCTTTTGAAGAGTTTTTATTCTGGATATTTTAGAATCGAGTTAAAGCTTACATTTGGTATCAGAGCATTTTGATCTCTGCCTTGGTGTTTTAGAGAAAGACAGGTTTATTCTGTCTTGAGAAGTTTCATTGCATTGTTGTGCGACAACTTCACACTAATGATTCATTGCTATATTGTTGATTTAAGAGAAACTGTACCATAATTCATATTACGATTCCTTTATATGTTTAACATTACAACGAAGCTATCATATGCTTTTATTCTATAGATTGCTAAAGTTATTCTTTCGAATCATACATAATATATCTGCTACTAATTTTCCATTAGTAAATCGACCAGTAGGTTTTTGATTCGCAAGATCTCTTCGATATGGAGGAAAGTTGGTTTTGAAAATTGTTGCAAGTCCATCATTGTTGTGAGGATCTGCACTAGAGTCTCCAAATATGTAGGAAGCGGACACCATGGGTTTGCTAGGGTTAGTCTGTGCTGTGTTCAGTGGCAATAAAGCCAGCAGACACGTTACAATACTAATGTTTGCAAACCTTTCCATTACATCTAATACTTTTGAAATGCTCAACTAGAAACTTTCATGGATACTGCTTAAATCATAGTTTTGAGATCAATTGGTGATGCATAATCTGTCCATGTAGTTTCATTTATGCAATTTATAATTATTCTCATATCAGCTTAATTTTATGCATAAAAGAAATAATGTCTAGTGATCCATATAATTTTTAAATGATTAGAGAATAGACACAACATCTCTAATTAAATAATATTATATATTATGATTGATTAGGATCACATAAGGAATATTTAGACATAAATTGTAATTAATTATACTAAATATAATAAATTTTATCCCACGGGAATTTTTATTATATTTATATAATTAATTAGGATAAAATATTAAATTATTCATAAATTACCCACAAGAATTATGAATTAATAGTTTTATCATAAAGATCAAATCTATGATAGAATAATTGAATCTGCTTGAATTGGAAATTTAGCCCACATGCAATTTTTATGTCATTAGATTCAAATTTAAGCATGAATTTACATTGGTAAAGCATGAAATTTTATTTAATTTTTTGTCTGTTTCAATTTTAACGTAAGCGTGTGATCTTTAATTTTATGCAGTTATACAACCTACAAATTTCTTTGAAATTCATTGTGATATCCTTCAACTTAAGGGAGATATCTATAAGGTCAGGAAGGAGAGAGTTCTCCTTCATTTGGGGTTGATGGACATAGATTATGCTATTAGGAAAGATGAACCACCAGCACTCACTAATACCAACACTACATCGGACATCATGCTTTATGAGCGATGGGAGTGATCTAATCGCCTAAGCATGATGTTCATTAAAACTAAAATTTCAGCTAGTATTCGTGGTTCTGTTGATCAGCATGAAAAGGTACGAGACTTGCTGGAAGCCATTGATGATCAATTCGTCACTTCAGACAAGGCACTAGCAAGCATCCTAATCATGAAGTTCTCATCCCTAAGGCTCATCAGTGTGAAAGGTGTGCGTGAGCACATCATACAAATGAGGGACACTATGGCTCAATTGAAGAAACTCGAGGTTGAAATATTGGAGTCTTTCCTGGTGCACTACATCTTGAACACCCTTCCGCACCAATACGGACCCTTCAAAATCCCATACAACACACATAAGGATAAACAATCAATTAATGAACTCATGACCATGTGTGTTCAAGAGGAAGAGCAACTGGTGATGGAACTCGGAGAAACTGCAATGCTAGCAATGCATGGAAAGGGAAAATCTCAAATCAATAAGAAAGGGAAAGGTAATGTATCTCCCCAATATGATATCAAGAAAAATTCCAAGTGTTTCTTTTGTAAAAAGAAGGGACACATGAAAAAGGAATGCGCCAAATTTCAAAAATGGCTTGCGGACAAAGGTAATACAATCTCGTTCGTTTGTTATGAATCTAATATGGTCAATGTCAATATTAACACCTGGTTGATTGATTCTAAATCAACAATTCACATTTTGAATTCCTTGCAGGCTTTGCAAAACCTAAGGAAGCCAGTGGGAAGTGAGCAAAGCATCTTATCAGGAAACAAGATGGGCTCGCATGTGGAAGCTATAGGAACATGCTATTTAACTTTAAGTAGTGGTTTTGTTTTAGAATTAGAAAAGACCATTTATGATCCAAGTTTTTCCAGAAACTTGATTTTAGTTTCAAGGCTTCTACCTTTTGGATATTCCTTCAACTTTTTAGAAGTATACTTCAGTTTATTTTATAAATCTGATTGTGTTGGGAATGGTATTTTGTCTGATGGTCTTTACTACAATAATTTACAAAACAATGTCATTTATGATTCAATGCATGTTAACAATGGCACTAAAATATGTGTTATTAATGATGATTCCTCTAATTATGGCACCAGAGACTAGGTCATATCTCCATAGAAAGAATTAAAAGATTCGTAAATGAAGGGGTACTTAATACTCTAGATTTCACTAATTTTGAGACTTGTGTGGATTGCATAAAAGGAAAGCAGACCAACAAGTCAAAGAAAGGTGTCAATAGGAGTTCAGACATATTAGAGATCATACATATTGATATATGTAGTCCAGACATGGAGTCACATGGTCAGAGATACTTCATCTCTTTTATAGATTATTACTCACGATATATGTATCTCTACATGCTTCATAATAAGAACGGAGCATTAGATGCCTTTAAAATCTTTAAGGCTGAAGTAGAGAAACAATGCGGCAAGCAAATTAAAATCATGAGATCGGATAGAGGTGGAGAATATTATGGTAGATACACAAAAGATGGAAAAGCACCTAGGCCATTTGCAAAATTTCTTCAAGAGCATGGGATTGTTTCCCAATACACCATGCCTGGTTCACCCGATCAGAATGGCGTAGAAGAAAGAAGAAACCAAACATTATTGAACATGGTGCAGAGTATGCTTAGCATCTCCAATCTTCCTAAATCCTTGTGGATTGAAGCATTTAAGATGACAGTGTATATATTAAACCGAGTTCCAACCAAGGTTGTTCCTAAAACGCCATTTGAATTATGGAAAGGTTTGAAACCGAGTTTGCAACATATGCGCGTTTGGGTTTGCCCATCTGAAGTGAGAATATATAATCCACAAGAGAAGAAGTTGGGCGCACGGACCATTAGTGGGTATTTCATTGGATATGCTAAACGGTCTAAAGGTTATAGATTTTATTGTCCATCTCATAGCACTATGATTTTGGAATCAAGAAATGCAAAGTTTCTTGAAAATGACTTGGATAGTGGGAGCGTCAAACCAGGAACATAGTTTCTGAGAAGGATCATTCAGAATCTCAACCTTCCACCCCAAGTGATAGATTGGTTATTGTTGACAACACCCCTCAAGTACAAACTGGTGTCAAACAACCAATTGTTGAAGTTCCACACGCTGTTGACGACATTCCAGTAGATCAAGTAGTTCAAGAGTTTCCAAGAAATTTTGAACAACGAGTTGAACCACATACTTCTCAGGAAGATGGTGGTACAACATTAAGAAGATCTACTAGACCAAAGAGATCAGCAATTCCTGATGATTATGTTGTGTATTTGCAAGAATCTGACTATAACATTGGAGCCGAAAATGATCCCGAGTCTTTTTCAGAAGCCATGAGTTGCAAAGAATCAGAATTATGGTATGATTCCATGAAGGAAGAGATGAATTCCATAAAGAATAACGAAGTCTAGGATCTTGTTGAGTTTCCTAATGGTGAAAAGGCCATTGGATGTAAATGGATCTTTAAGACAAAGAAAGACTCATTGGGCAACATTGAGAGATACAAGGAAAGACTTGTTGCTAAATGATTCACTCAGAAAGAAGGAATCGACTACACAAAGACTTTCTCTCCTGTACCTAAGAAAGATTCCTTGCATGTAATTATGGCATTAGTAGCCCATTTCGACTTGGAGTTGCAACAAATGGATGTGAAAACAACATTTCTCAATGGAGATCTAGAGGAGGAGGTTTACAGGAAACAACCTGAAGGATTCCCCTCTAGTGATGGTGAGCAATTGGTTTGCAAACTCAAGAAATTCTTATACGGTTTAAAAAAAGCATCACGGCAATTGTATTTGAAATTCTATAATGTAATTTCTTCTTTTGGTTTTGTAGAAAACATTATGGATCAATGTATATACCTGAAAGTTAGTGGGAGTAAATTTTTTTTTCTTGTATTATATGTGGATGACATTTTGCTAGCAACCAATGATAAGGGTTTGTTGTATGAGGTGAAACAATTCCTCTCTAAAAAGTTCGATATGAAGGATATGGGTGAGGCATCTTATGTCATTGGCATTAAGATCCTTAGAGACAGATTTCGAGGCATCTTCGGTTTGTCTAAGGAAACCTATATTAATAAAATTTTAGAGAGATTTTGGGTGAAGGATTGTTCACCAAGTATAGCTCCCATTGAGAAGGGTGATAGGTTCAATTTGAACCAATGCCCGAAGAATGATTTTGAAAGGGAACAAATGAAGAACACTCCATATGCTTGTACTGTTGAAAGCCTAATGTATGCTCAGGTCTGCACAGTAGCCGACATTGCATTTGTTATGGGAATGTTGGGATGATATCAGGTAATCTAGGTGGATGACGACAAAGGACATCAAGCTACGCCCTTTCCACAGGATCGGACAAGGACATCAAGCTACGCTCTTTAGATCCCCTCGAGAATCACTATGCAAATACCCGACCCACAGGTCCTTTACCTCTCTTCATGGCCTCTGGATTTACCGTGGTTATCCCCGACTTAGCATCGGGGTTTGGGGTTTTGGCCCTTTTCGCTGTCAAGAGTCACTGTTCTCTCTAATCCCCGATTGACGATGAGCTCCTCCTCTATGAGCTAGCCCTCCTAGAAAATCACCCACCATATGATTACTGCCCCTGTTACCGTGGCCTTACCTCCTTCCAAGCCTACTCCTATCATAGTTTCAACACTTCCGATGTCACAATGCGCATGGCTTTAGGATCCCTGATCCTCTGATCCTTGATATGCTCCTTCACACACGGGCCCACTGGCTCAGCTCCCACTCATTAGACCAATTTCCACAAGACCGCAGCCTTACCTCCTATCGCGACTTCGCAACTTGCTATATCAAACACTTGGGTTTCCAAACGCCGATACCCAATGCACCGAAATACCGATGCACACGTGAGTTGACTTTTCAATGGTCCCTTATCTCGCGGGACTTCAGACTTGGCAAGATCGCGAATCCTAATTCCGATATTTGGGCACTTCTCATGGTGATATCCCAAGGACCTATGCCATCTGTCCTCCACTCACTGACTTTGCTATGGCCCACACTGTCCTCGAACGGTCAGAATATCACTTATCGCAATATCGCGATGTTCGTGGCCAAATCCTCGAGTATTTTCTCGCGAGACCCCGATACACGATCCCACGTGCAGATCCGATAGTTATCCTATGATCCAAATCCAGCGACTATCTTCTTCTCGCTCCTCGCACCTTCGCGACTTGGAGTACCCAATGCTTGGGCTCTCACCCTGCAAACTCTCGAGTTCACGAGATCTCTCGATCTCTGCCACCTGTCCTCCTCAGATGAACGGCTCCTGATCCTCTCACCCCTTCACCGCTTCGTGTCCTCGCGCTTCACGACTCTTGACACTAAGTTCTCAGCCCTTCTACTCACGAGATCCTGACGGGTGATGTGCCACCTGTCCGCTCGCCGACTCCTGTGGCCCCACACTGTTCTCGAGTGTCGATATTCTGATATGATGTCAACTAGGCCCCACAACATGGAGCTATCGCCTCTTCGGCACTCGTGAATTTGAATGACTTCCTCTTCCAACCTTCAGCGCCCCTGTCCCCGATGTGGGTAATCTCGTGACATGCATCCATTCCTAAACGAATGGTCCAGATCCTCGTCGGGATTTTGAGACTTATGATGTCTCGGTTCTCTTGTCCTCGAGAACTCCGATTTCCCTATGGCCAATATCCTGACAACTAAACCTCATGCAGCTTCCACCAATCCGATGACTGACGAGATTTTTGCTTCTGATCTGACGACTCAGATCACTTCTCCTTCTCTGTGCTCCTCCTGAGGCTTAAGCTCTACGCGCCTTCTCCTGATCTAATGGCTGACGAGATTTCTATGTGAGATCCGACGGCTATTGGTCTCCCTCCTCCTGTGGGCTCCTCCTGAGCTCCTCCTGGACGTGTAAACCAACGGTCCAGATCTCTTCTCTCCTGCCGATTAGACAGCTGGTGCTGCCTCTCTTGAGCCTTTGCGCGCTTTCTTCCTTCCCTTGGAAGAATTCCCAAGAACTTGCAAAAGGATTCAACCTTCGCTTCACTTCCTTCTCTGTGGGCTCGATTGCGTAGGTAAAAGCACTATTCCTCCTGAGCTTCACTTCTCCTTCCGAACCCTCGAAGGATTCTACGACTCATGTACCTCTACAGAGTCTTTACGCACCAAAGTGCTATCTCTTCTGAGCTTTCACTAACACTCAGACCCTTAAGGGATTTGATCTCTCTTCTCCCATAGATGGAGAATGTTTAGATGCCTTCCTGGCTCTCTGTTTGCTAAGGCAACCTCTTGCTGAGTCTCTCTGGGTGTCCAACAACCCAGTGAAGATCCTTCTGTGGATTCGTCCTCTCTTTCAGAACTCAAAGAGTTCTTTTCTCCTGGTGCCTGCCTCCACACGGACTCGATTCCCTCCTGGCAAAGTTTCCTTCTTCTCTTGTGAACTCCTTGCACCTTCTCAATGCCCACCTGGCATAGCTCTATAGAATCCTCAGTGATTCTATCTTCTATCTTCAACTCTCAGTAGAGGTCTTCCTCCAGCACCTCGTGCTTACTCTCAATGCCCACCTGGCAGAGCTCCACAGAACTTACAACAAATTTCTGTCTGCAACTGTGTTTCAGCCACACAGTCTTACCTCATGAGGTGTTCATCAACCTCACAGGTCTTCTTCCCGAGTTGATGATTCCAGTTCCTGTGCCGCAGCACATCTTTGTCTGAACCCCCAGTATTCAGAAGTGCAACCTCTGTGCACGGCTCTCAGAACCCTCAACGTTCTGTCACACCCTCCTGGTGTGAAGCCTCAAAGACCTTCAACTTGAAATCAAATGAACTCCTGTAGAATGCATCAACACACATACATTCACAACATATAAAAAGAACACACACAGGCATCCATATAACACAAAACTCATGCAGGAAAAACTGTTGCTTGTATTAAAAATGGAAAAATGCCTGTATCTTTACAATGGTGTTCTCGAGCCCTCTCTAGCTCTTCTCTTCTCTATCACCTATCTTTTTCCAAAATGAGATATGAAAATCTCTTTTACCTGAGGGGCTCATCGAGCACTTTCCTCCAGGTCTACCTACCTTAATCAATTACAATAAATGGCTATCTAGTCCAACGCCTGGACCTAGATCTCAGCCGATATAGTATTAAAGTTGATCCTATCTAACACATACATAAAAGCACGACTTCCATGGCTCACCAGCATAAAACATTTAATTACATTCAATTCAAATTTAAATGAGGTTGCGCCTCTCTTTTATGCGTGATTTGAATTCGCTGGCGTGGTTGGATGACGACTGGCTGACGTGGAGAGATGCTCCTGCATCAAACTCCTTAGCTGCAAAATCATGAGCTCCTGCTCATGCGCTTCCCCTCTAAGGTGTTGGAAATCCTCCTGGATCCCAAATCAGTCTTTGGAGCTTTCCATCTGCTCCATTTTGCTGCTGCTGCTGCTTCTGTTGCGCTGCTACTGCTGCTTCTTCTCTGCACAGCCTCTCCTTGCTGGTAGTGTTTGCTGACCTCAACATCATCCTTCTAATGTCTTCTATCGCCTCATCCAGCTGCTCCCATGGCTGGTTCTACTCATACAGTCTCCTAAGCTACAAATTTTTTTGTCACCTGGGCAGATCGCTATGATCTCCCATGCCTTCTTCTTCATCATCTGTGGCCTCAAGTCGCCACTCTGCTGCAGACTTCAGCTCTGCAGTCTCCCTTTGACTGACTTGTTGTTCATTCACCTTCCCTGACAACTCAACTTCTGTCAGTTTTGTTGCTGGCCCTAGATTGTTCAACCAACCCTCCAGCATTTCTAGCTCCATCTCCCATGGAGTGATAACTTTACCTACCTTCTCCTCGGCTTCCTTTGCTGCTAGCTTCAATGCTACAACTTCCTTCTTTTCAGATCCCTAGCCGAAATTATTGAGCCATTCCTCAGAATGCTCATCTTCTTCTTCTTCTTGGGCATCTTCCAAGGTCTACTCCAATTCTTCTCTGGCAGTCTTAGCTGACTGTTCTGTTGTTGCACCATCTGCAACACAAATTTTTACCTCCTCCTGGGCACATGGTAGAAATATTCCAATTCTCCCAATCATCAGAATATCATCCTGATCTTCCTCCTCTTTTGTCAGTTGCACCTACTTATCCTTTGAGCTCACCTTCTCTGTCAGCTCCCCTGGCTGATTCCAACTTACTGGCTCATCCTTGCCCACATGGCAATATGGGATGCTTCCACTGCCCTCCTGGCAGACTATGAGATCAACCGATCCCATCTTCATCAGCAACCCTTGCTGAATTGAATTCTCCTCTGAGTCCATGAGACTTTCAGATGGCCTCGCATTTTCATCTCTTCCCACCTGGCAGTTTAAGATGCTTTCGCTACCCTCCTGGTAGTCTTCGAGATCCCGCAGTGATATCCTTTCATTGCCCAGCTGGCAATGCAAAGTTTCCTGACTGTCCTCATGACAGTTCGTGAGATCTTCATCTGATCTCAACTCGTTGCCCTCTTGGCAAACTGGAATTTCTATTCTTCCCTCCTGGCAGTCCTTGAGATCCTCACCTAATCCCAATTCATCCTCTTCATCATCGATACCTCTCCCAGTCTCTGGCTCACAATGATAAATCACCTCTTCCTCTGTGGCCTTGAGGTTTTAAGCATACCTCAACCATCTTTTTAACAACCTACGCTGCCCTCTGACCATCAACTCCTTGACTAGCGATTTTTCTTTTTCCTTCTTCATGGGAAATTCGCGCATCCGTCTCAACCTCCTATCCTGCCGCATCCACAGTTCGAATTTCTCTATGTCTACCTTTAATTCATAGATCTCTCTAGTCATTTCTTTATCAAATTCCGAAAGCTTTTCTTCCTTGATTTTCTTCCTCCCAACATGCCTATGGTCTTCAGTAACCATGGTGCTATGTCCATCTGTCTCCCTGACAGATCTGTTGCTGTCACCCTGCATCCCTAAGTGTTCCAGCTTCATTCTACAGTCTCCCTAACTGTCTGCTTGATTGTTTCATGCCTGCAAACAATCACCTTACAGAGTCCTCCAGTGCTCTATCTTCCTCTTGCCTCTTCTGTCTACAATATACACACAGAATCCCACTCTGATACCACTTGATGTGTATCAGAGTGCTTCTTTCCTTCCTCGTTCCTCTTGCCTGAAATATACAGACAAGATATCAGGTCTGATACCACTTGACGACAAAGGACGTCAACCTATGCCCTATCCACAGGATCGTTCAATTTCTCCTTGACACTGAGCCGAAGCAGCTCTTTAGATCCCCTCAGGAATCACTGTACAAATAACCGAACCACAGGTTCTTTACCTCTCTTCACGGCCTCTACATTTACCGTGGTTATCCCCAACTCAACATTGGAGTTCGGGGTTTCGGCCCTCTTCGCTGTCGAGAGTCACTGTTCTCTCTAATCCCCGATTGCCGATGAGCTCCTCCTCTATGAGCTAGCCCTCCTAGTAAATCGCCCACCATATGACCACCACCCCTGTGATCGTGGCCTTCCCTCCTTCCGAGGCTACTCCTATCGGAGTTTCAGCACTTGCAATGTCACAATGCGCATGGCTTTAGGATCCCCGATCCTCTGATCCTTGATATTCTCCTTCACGTTCGGGCCCACCGGCTCAGCTCCCACTCATATGACCAATGTCCACAAGACCGTAGCCTTACCTCCTATCGTGACTTCGCAACTCACTATATCAAACACTTGGGTTTCCAAACCCTGATACCTGATGCACCGAAATACCGATGCGCATGTGAGTTGACTTTTCAATGGTCCCTTATCTCGTGCGACTTCAGAATTCGCGAGATCGCGAATCCTAACGCCGATATTTGGGGACTTCTCGTGGCGAGATCCCGAGGACTTATGCCATCTGTCCTCCACTCGCCGACTTTGCTATCGCCCACATTGTCTTCCAACGGTCGGAATATTGCTTATCGCAATATCGTGATCTCCATGGCTAAATCCTTGAGTCTTTTCTCGTGAGACCCCGATACATGATCCCATGTGCAGATCCGACAGTTATCCTATGATCCACATCCAACGACTATCTTCTTCTCGCTCCTCGCACCTTCGCAACTTGGAGTACCCAATGCTTGGGCTTTCACCCTGCGAATTCTCGAGTTCGCGAGATCTCTCGATCTCTGCCACCTGTTCTCCTCAGATGGATGACTCCTGATCCTCTCACCCCTTCACCACTTCATGTCCTCATGCTTCACGACTCCTGACACTAAGTTCTCAGCCTTTCTACTCACGAGATCTCGATGGGCGATGTGCCACCTGTCCGCTCGTCGACTCCTGTGGCCCCACACCGTTCTTGAGTGCCGATATTTCGATATGATGTCAGCTAGGCCCCAAAACATGGAGCTCTCACCTCTTTGCCACTCGTGAAGTCGAATGACTTCCTCTTCCAACCTATGGTGCCCCTTTACCCGATGTGGGTAATCTCGTGACACGCGTTCGTTCCTAAATGAATGGTCCAGATCCTCATCGGGATTTCGAGACTTATGATGTCTCGGTTATCTTGCCCTGGAGAACTCCGATTTCTCGATGACCAATATCCCGACGGCTAAACCTCATGCAGCTTCTGCCAATCCAACGACTGACTAGATTTCTACTTCTGATCTAACAGCTGAGATCACTTCTCCTTCTCTGCGCTCCTCCTAAGGCTTAACCTCTGCGTGCCCTCTCCCGATCCAATGGCTGATGGGATTTCTATGTGAGATCCGACGGCTGTCGGTCTCTCTCCCCCTGTGGGCTCCTCTTGAGCTCCTCCTGGACGTGTAAACCAACGGTCCATATCTCTTCTCTCCTGCTGATCAGACGGCTGGTGCTGCCCCTCCTGAGCCTTTGCACGCTTTCTTCCTTCCCTTGGAAGAATTCCCAAGGACTTGCAAAAGGATTCAACCTTCACTTCGCTTCCTTCTCTGTGGGCTCAACTGCGTAGGTAAAAGCACTATTCCTCCTGAGCTTCACTTCTCCTTTCGAACCCTCGAAGGATTCTATGACTCATGTACCTCTGTAGAGTCTTTACGCACCAAAGTGATATCTCTTCTGAGCTTTCACTAACACATAGACCCCTAAGGGATTTGATCTCTCTTCTCCCATAGATGGAGAATGTTTAGATGCCTTCCTAGCTCTCTGTTTTCTCAAGAAACCTCTTGCTGAGTCTCTGTGGGTGTCCAGCAACCCAGTGAAGATCCTTCTGTGGATTCTTCCTCTCTTCTAGAACTCCAAGAGTTCTTTTCTCCTGGTGCCTACTTGCACAAGGACTCGATGCCCTCCTGGCTGAGTTTCCTTCTTCTCTTATGCACTCCTTGCACCTGCTCAATGCCCACCTGGCAGAGCTCTACAGAATCCTCAATGATTATGTCTTCTATCTTCAACTCTCAGTAGAGTTCTTCCTCCAACACCTCGTGCTTATGCTCAATGCCCACCTGGTAGAGCTCCAAAAAACTTACAGCAAAGTTCTGTCTGCAACAGTGTTTCAGCCACACAGTCTTACCTCTTGAGGTGTTCAACAACCTCATAGGTCTTCTTCCCGATCTGATGATTCTAGTTCCTGTACCGGAGCACGTCTTTGTCTGAACCCATAGTATTCATAAGTGCAACCTCTATGCACGGCTCTCAGAACCCTCAACGTTCTGTCACACCCTCCTGGTGTGAAGCCTCAAAGACCTTCAACCTGAAATCAAACAAACTCCTATAGAATGCATCAACACACATACATTCACAGCATATAAAAAGAACACACACATGCATCCATATAACACAGAACTCATGCAGGAAAAACTGTTTCTTGTATTAAAAATGGCAAAATGCATGTATCTTTACAATGGTGCTCTGGAACCCTCTCTGGTTCTTCTCTTCTCTATCACCTATCTTTTTTCAAAATGAGATCTGAAAAACTCTTTTACCTGAGGGGCTCATCGAGCGCTTTACTCAAGGTCTACCTACCTTATTCAATTACAGTAAATGGTTGTCTAGTCCAGCGCCTGGACCTAGATCTCAACTGATCTATCATTAAAGCCGATCCTATCTAACGCCTGCATAAAAACACGGCTTCCATGGCTCACCATCCTAAAACATTTAATTACATTCAATTCAAATTTAAATGAGGCTGCGCCTCTCTTTTATGCACGATTTGAATTCGCTGGCGTGGTTGGTTGATGGCTGGCTGACGTGGAGAGATGCTCCTGCATCAATGGAGTTGTATCATGCAGGAGTGTGAAGCAGACCTTGATTTTCACATCCACTATGGAAGCTAAGTTCGTCTCCTATTTTGAGGCTACTTTACATGGTGTGTGGCTTAGGAGTTTCATTTCTGGCCTTAGAATTATGGATTCTATCTGCAAGCCATTGAGAATGTATTGTGACAATTCAACTGCTGTTTTTATGGCTAAAAACAACAAAAGTGCGAGTCGAAATAAACACATCGACATTAAGTATTTAGCCATAAGGGAATGTGTTAAAGAAAAGAAAGTGGTCATTGAGAACATCAGCACTGAGTTGATGATTGTTGATCCTTTGACTAAGGGCATGCCACCATTTAAATTCAAGGAGCATGTAATGAATATGGGACTTGGTTCCATTATGTAGTTTCTCATTTCATGGACAATATTATTTGAATGAAATTCTTAATTATTATCATGTTTTCCTCATATTTATGTGCACCTTAATTTGATTTGAGAGAATTCATCTTTGTAGGACCAAGAATAAACATAAGGTTTATTCATTAAGAAATTGTTGCCACATGAATTATAAAAGAAATAAAATACATAGTAATACATGGAAGATAATACTTGTCATAAGAGGACTTATCACCATGATTCATGTATCTATTACTTAATACATATTATCATTATGTTTTAAAAAGAGACATTAAGATTGGAAGTATGGACCAAGTGGGAGAATGTAAGCTCCCTTAACCACCATCAGCCCATCATCTTGTTCGACCAACCGGAACCGCCTTAACCGTATTGAACTATTGCTCCCTTAACTGTATTGAACCGCCGAAAGTTCATTCGGAAACCAACCCAAAATGTATTCAACTGACACAGCTTGTTCAGAAACCAACCAGAACCATTTTATTGTTGGGAGTTTCTGGAATGGTCCATTACTCCATCTACGATTCTCTAACTAAATTAATGTGGAACAGTTAACACATGGCCAATAGAAGCTTGATGGAAGCTTGGCTATAAAGACTTTTGTTTGGTCCCCAAGATTGCTTGATTCAATCAATTCCCTTCAGTATTCACCATCAATCAGAGTGAGCAAATCTTGGAAGTGCCTTATGGAAAGCAAAGTTAGTGTGGAACTGGGAAAACTCCTACAACAATTAGTCAAACTCAAGCAGTATCAATAGTTGGAGGTATGATCCATTTGGCATCTAAATTTTGATTCTTTTGAAGAGTTTTTATTCCGCATATTTTAGAGTTGAGTTAAAGTTTATAGGAAGTAGAAGGTATGTTTAAGAATCAACCAATTTGTAATATGTGGAAAATTAAAAATCTTATTAAAAGTTGTGAAATTGGTATGAACTGCTTCAAGACTCAAGCAAATTTGAATATTTTGCACTAGGATCATATGATGCATTAATTGGCGTGGGTTGCCTAGAAAAGTATAACGTAATCCTAAAATTATATGAAAAAACATTTACTTACATATGACAACATTATTAACATTAACGGGATACCAAGAAAAGTTAGTGCTAGAAAAATTTCAGCCATGCATATCAAAAGATGTATTTGTAAATGATGCAAAGTATTTGTAGTACATGTATTGTTAATGGAAATGAATAAAGTAAGAATGATATAGAAAAATTTCCTATACTACAATATTTTCACGAGATTCCAAGAGTGATCCAGAATCGGATACAAGAGCTTGACAGGGCTCAAAAAGACTCAAAAATGAAATTTCTCGGAATCAGATGAAACCAATTCCACCATGACCGACTCAACACGCTGATTGCAGCCATATATTCACTTTCTCAAATGGGCATCATATGCGAGAGTTATCGAATTCTGACCATTTTTCCAAACAGCTAAAAAGTAAACAAAACTCAATAGTCAAATAGTGACATGGCACTTTTTGGAGGTGACACATGGAAGTGGAAGAAGTGATAATTAGCAGCACAGCAACAGGTGATTGTTCAGTGAAAGGGATCCACCCAACAGTTGACAAGTGGTAGTTTGTTGATGAATTGTTGGGTGCCACATGGCCGAGTGATGGGCTGCCACGTGGTACCATGGGATTGGTCAATGAGTTCATATGGAAAAATTTTATGGAGTCCATGGGGTTTGATCCCATGACCTTCTGGGCCAACCCAAATATTGACAAATTCACTCCTCCAGTGCGCCCTTGTGTTCTTGTTTAACAAGGATCACTTTAGTTTAAATAAAGTGTACTAAAGTGAAAAGGGGCAAAGAGGGGGCCAGGGATAAGCCCTAGCCCATGGTCAAACTCCTGCATGTTACCACAACCTAGCAAAGGAGGGCACTCCCTCTCATGCATGCCCAAAAGATAAGCACCAGCGCCAAGATCGAGGGATATCCCATGAGACCAGGGGGGTGCACTCCAAAAGGGGCCTAACCTAGCTAAGGTGTCCTTTTATTAGCCCCTGATCCCATAAAAAGTGCCATAAGACCAGGGGTGCGCACCTAGTTAGGGGTTTATCCCTTTTATTTGTAGAAAATGGGTTTTTAACATTAGAAAATGTGATTTTTCAGTGATTTTCATGCCTGTTAATGGAGATTTTGGTCATTTTCGGAGGATATTGGGCTCTTTTTGAGGCCAGATTTTTGGAGGAAGTTGGGGAAAGATAACCAACTTAAGATCTATATAAACCAGGACATTTTGAGGCTATGGAGGATAGTCAGAGTAGAGTTATGCTGAAGGGAAGCCAAGCCAAAGCCATTTTTATGTAGGGAAGCTGTTGAGGAGCAGACGCTTGCGAGCCATTTCTGGGAGATCTGGTCATCCATTTTGCGTGTTGTTTCTTCTACTGGGTTATAGAGATCAGGAGGAATATGACCAGATCAGTCTTGTAGCCTAATGTCACTGATGTGATGTATGTTTTGAGCTTTGAAGAAAAATAAAGAAGCCTTCCCCACTGAGACAAAGGCCCAGAGACGTAGGCAATTTTGTGCCGAACTCTGTTATCACTTCTCTTGTTATGGTTTTTTGTTCTTATTGCTTCATTTCAGATATGTATATTGTCTTATGGCTTCTATTATTCTTCATTAAATCCTTCCTCTTTCATTCAGCTTCATAAATGGTTAATTAACGCATGCAATTAAAAACTCAACCATAGTCATTAAAATATATTTCCAGATCAAAGAGTT
>JZKD02S2370019.1:3558-21244 GCA_000966675.3 Picea glauca
ATATATATAATTAAATAAATAAACAAAAGATATTATGCAAAAATTGAAACAAATGAAAATGTTGAATTTAAAAAATTAATGTAAACAAATACCTGGAACAATCATTGTCAACATTATGTGCTCCCTCTTTAATGACATCCAAGGAGGAATGTTATTTTTGATAACAAAAATAGGCCACACTGAGTAAATAGACCTAAGCTCTCTGAATGGATTAACACCATCAATTGCCAATGAAAGCCTAACATTACGAGGTTCATCTTTGAAATATGCCCATTTTTCCTCAATTCCCCTAAATCCAGAACCATTGGAAGGAATTCGAGGAACACCATCTCCACTTCTGTTATGTGCATGGTAATCCTTAAATTGTGCTATGCTTTCACACCTAAACAATCGCTGCAAACGTGGAATTATGGAAATATGACAAAGAACCTTTTGAGGAACCCTTTTTGTTACTTGATCAGTTTGATATCTACTGATAAGACATTGAAAACATTCGGTTTTCGAAGCATGTTGTCCATAATATATAATATGGTCATTAGGACATGCATATATAGTTTTATAATCCATTCCACTGTCTGTCATAATGTCATGCAAACCTCGATATGTGCGAGGTAAAATATTTGACGATGGTAACAAAAATTCACCTAACAATCTACAACATAACAAACAATTAGTTAACATAAGAATATTAATCGTAAAAATTGCATTCTTATTTTACACATTAATTAACACTAAAAACAAGTACAAAAAATCAACATTTATGTATAACATGAGATGAAACATATTACATACCTTAGTATATGTGTCATACAAGTGTTCAACAAATTATTCATAACCTTTAAGTTCACTGGCAAGAATGTAGCGGAGAGAATATTTTCTCTTGATCCTTCATAAATTCGTTTATTTGCCTTTTCTAATAGAGGTTCATCATAGATACCAGCATTTTCCCCATCCTCATCTGGCTGCGAAAACAAATATTGGATCATTTGATTTGTCCCGTCATCTTCTTCCATGGGATCATTAACTTGATTTGTCCCATCATCTTCTTCCATGATATCCTCATTTGCTTGGTCATGATGACATTCCTCAACTTGTACAACATCATTTCTACTAATACTTGGTGCAATATTCTGCGGAAAGTTAGAGGGAAACTCTAACTTTATAATTACAAATAATCATGGAAAATTAGTGTATATAAAATTGACAAAATAAAAAATATAAAATGAATATATAGCTAATTACCATGGGACGATATTCATTTGATCCGCCATCAATGTGACCATATTTCCTACAATGTTTTGTATATGTTGCTATTAAAATTCTTGCAGGATGTCTAATGCAACATTTTTTACAAGGGCAATAACAGCTACCATCACCCTTTTCACCTGCTTTACTTTTTTCCCCACCTCTAACAACATTCTGTGACATTTTTCCGCACAAAAATACCCTTTCAGAACCGTTGTTGTTATAGCAAGATTGTCACAACATCTTTAAATCGTCAAATATTTATAGTCCAATTTTAGGTCAATATCGTCACAATTGCGATGAACGTGACCTAAAAATATTTCTTTTTAGGTCATTTTTAACGATTAATTTTAAGATTAGGTAAGTCATCGCTCTTGCGATGGAAAAACTACATTCGTTGCTCTTGCGACGAACATTGACCATAATAATTTAGTCAAACTACATGCGTCAAGATAGCGACGAATACGGGGTTGATTTCAAAAAATTGAACTTTTTCTCTTGCATGTTGTGATGAAAGAGTACATTCGTCGCAAGTGGTCGTCACAAATTTTTCAATATGTAGTAGTGTTTATAGCCTTTACAAAACAGTTTCAGATCCTATAGGAATGGATCTAATATATTAATAATAGAAATTAATACAACAACTTTACTTAAAATATGGATCTTGATCCCTTCCCAAAAAGTTAATGATCTTCAGTCTTCACATTCTCGACACCCGCAAAGGTCTTCAAGGTGGTGATGAGGTAGTTGGATACTCGCTTCAACACCTGTTATTGATCTACAATCAAAATAGGATAACCTTAAACCCATTTTCCTTCATATCTATCACAAATCTTTGAGGATATATGGAAAACTCTGATAAAACTTATATAGATAATTATATTAATAACCTCCTTTGGTCACTTGTCTGAAAAATTCATGCGTCGAGCTCAAAATTCATCTTTCCCCTATTTCTGCATTTTCGGCGGCTTGCTGGCCTAGGACAGGTGGAATTAGCCACCAAACGTTTTGGGATTCGGTGTCTTATTTCACCTTTGAAAGTTGTTTAATTCGCTGAAAGTGCAGGTTTTGACCCAAAAAAAAAATCAAAACTGAAGCTAACTCTGTCTACTTTGATGAACCTTCATGTAAATTCTCAACCACTCCAACTAAGGCTTCGAGGTCTGAATGAGTAGCAGGTTTAGTAGTAAGAAATTTGATTTTAAAGCTCAGAAACCTAACCCTCTTAGCAAGTTTATAATTCTGTTGGATTACCTTTTTCCTCTTTCTTTTCTCCTTCACATGAATGAGTGCCAATATTTCAAAGGCATCTCTGGTCTCTGCAACATTTTGGGTTAATGTATCATACCTAGATTTTATAACTCTTACTAACACTTCATACTCTGCAATTTTGTCTTTCAATTTCTAAATCTTGACTAATTTGCTTACTTTCTTCTTGGTGGATAATTCACCTTTATAAAGGATGGGAAATACTTATGTCTACTCTGTATTATCCAAGACTGGATCCATGTCTTGATACATTGAAGTTTCTTTTGCCATAGGTTCAGAATCAGAATCTAAGTAAGTCAAATTTAGAATATTTGTTTGTTTGATATTACCTTGCTCTGCTGCTTCACTGAAAACCAATTTCTTCTTTGCATTTTTATGCTTGGATGTAGATATTGGTTCCTCTGCTTGCATTGAAGTAATGGCCCTCCTAAATGTTACAAGGAAAGGTGGGACAAATGGATTTCCTCTTTTGTCTACAGAGAAAGAGTTTGCATATGGTTTGTTCTTTAGATCTGTGGTAGATGGGACCTCACCTAGTGCAGCTTGGGTGACTCCCATGTATGTATGTTGATAGGATTTATTTGGGAGACAAAAGGTGATTTCGAGTGATCGACTATTTGTTTTTCTCTCGAAGATTGGACAATGATAAGGTCATTTAATACCGATTGACCCTTACTTTGCGTTTGCACCACCAAAACCTCAACGGGTGGTTCCTGAACTTCAAATACATCATTGGGATGCATCGTCAAGTCAATATCCCATAACAACATGGTTGCTTCTTCTAGCAGCTCAACTTCCTCTTGATAGACAATGTTCACCGCAGAGTCGCTTGATTGTTCAGTAAGAGAAACTTTGTCTAGAAACCAATTGTCCATTAAATTCATAGTGTGCGCCCATTGGGGATAGTCTCTTTCAAAATGTTTCTCTTGATGGTATGTACAAAAAGAGTTGGATGCTACATTACCCAGGTTGATGTTGAAGTTGGTTGTGGGAGGTTCAATCGCTTTGAAAGGTGGGTTTCTTTTAAAAATGGGTTTATAGGGCCTTTGACCTTGGTTTCCTTCCTCGACACTTATTTTCATGTCTACAATTTCATTTGATAGATTCTTCATTATCCGTTGTAGTTATTCTATGTCCCCACTTCCCTTTTCGAGAATTTGTTCTGTTTGTTTCCCCGGGGGTCTAGTCAACAAAATTCCTCTCCTAGGTGGAGGTTGAACTTCCTTCTTAACTAGTGAGACCTAGCCCTCTTTGCATCCCTTCCTTTGGAATTCAATCATTTTTGCTTCCTCGAAAATTTCATCTAGGGTATGTTTGTCATCCCTTTTCACGAACATGGAAATGGAAGTAGGGAGAGCATTAGCATATACCTCAATTTGCAACTCCTGAGTAGGTTTGGCTTCAAGTTGAAATGTTTTCAAGATAGTGGTAAAACTTTGATTGAAGTATTTAACCTTCTCTTTTGAAATCATGGTGGCGGAGAACAATTCAACCATTAAAGCTCTTGGTTTCTTCTACAAATATGTTTAAGAAATATTTTTGAAACTTTGTCCAACTAGTTATGGACCCCACAGGAAAGTTAAATACCAAGTCGAGGATGAATTATCAAAGGTATAGGGAAAAATCCTACACACTACCTCCTCATGTTCTATGTTCATCGGTTTGATAGGTAGTATGAATATTTTAATATGGTCTTCAAGCAATCTGGAGGTTTCAGGGTCGAATTTGGGAAGTAATTTTTCTGGGTGTTGAGGGAGGTTATGTACCTTTCCTAGGACTTCCAGAGCATCTCTAGCCAACCAAGGTTTATTATTTTGAGGTGGATTTTCCCTTTCTTCATTATTATCATTATTATCTTCCATGTTGTCCAATTTTGAAGCTGAGCGATCCGAGTTAAACCCTTCCTTATCAGATTCAAATTGTTTGGCTCAAAGTAGTTACCAACTGGTGTTTCGGGGATCATATTAAGGGGTTGTTTAATCTCAGTGAGGGAAAAATCTATCATGTATTCTATTGTGTGAAGAAAAACCTGGTTAGTGGTATCGACGACTGGTCTGCTTACTTGTTTTCTGTGAGGAAGTAATGAGGCTAAGGGTAATGATCCAATTTTCCGAGCAGAATCTCTTGTGATTATTTTGAACTAGTTCAACTGCTCGTGAGGAAGAGAGTAAGGTATTTCAGGGAATAGGTGTTCCACTTCCTGATGTTGGGGTGAGTTACTCGTTTCAGGAGTACTCTTTATATGTGGGATGTCTTTAGAATGACTATCCATGCATGTGGGCTATTTTGAATCTATAGACTATGCAAAATATATTATCAGAAATATCATTAGCCATTCATTCATGGCCCTCCTTCTAGCACCAATTCTGTTGAGGGTTCTGAGACCCCTTTAAATCAATAGTCAGAACCAAACCCACCTTAGAGTCCCAATTAGACTCTGCAGCATTTGATGGGTAGAATGGTTCTCCAGATCTTTCGATCTAGCTAATTTATCGATGGGATTTACTTAGTGATTGACAAGATATGTTTCTGTGAAAGTTCCTCCTTCAGATTAAAAATTCTATTTTGTCTTTTCTTTTATTAGATGAGTCTGATCAAAATGAGGTGTGCTTGTATAAAAAAATTGATAGAAGGGATTCTTAACTACTGAAGAAGGATGAACTTGGGATAACCCTAGTGCTCAATAATGCAGACAACGATATTCACACCTATTACATGTCTAGTAATAATACGTTAACTTCTTGGTATTTCAACAATGACTGAGATATAATTATTGAAAGAAAATACGCATGCAATAATATGAGTGCAAGAAAAATAGTTTCCTTAGATCTACCATCAATCACACATTAACACAACGATTCACTTTTCATCATTAAGAACAAAAGAAATGTTAAAATATTGAAACAAATAGCTTATCAATAGATTCATAAACTCTTACTTGATACACCATCAACTACTCAAATAAAAGTTGGAAGTAGTTCCTCCTCAATCCAATCACATAACACCTTTGATGAAAAACAAAGTTTTGTCTTTGGTTCTAAACATAACTTCTCAATTAAGGTTGCTCAGAAATAGTTCTTTACAATTCTCAAAAAGAGGGTGATTTCCCAAAACCATCGACCCTTCCCAAAAGGTCAATCCCACTATTTACAAATAATCACTAACTAAAAATAACTACTACAAGTTTGTGTTAAGTAAAAAAAAATATTTCCATGTGGCATTTGATCTCTTTGTTCTCTAGAAATCATCCCATGGTTCTACTAGAGTGGATGACTCTTCTCATATTTTGGCCACTTGACGAAGAGATCCTCACATGTGTTAGCATACATAAATCTATGTTGGTCCATCGGGGCCAAAAGCGTTTCCTTCACTTCTATTGCCCATTCTTTGTATTTGATGACTTTGACACTTAAACAATGTAGAACTACATGAGCCTTGATAGGATTTTCCATAAACCTATGTATTTGACCAGGTGTCATGCTTTCCACCTATACGATCTCCACTCCCCATGTTGAGTCCTGTTCTACATTTCGTTTGACTATGTCAGGCAAGTCGACAAAGTCTTTGGGTGAGATGAACTCTGGGAGGCCAATGTCTTTCATCTCCTGATTGATATTTTCCTAGATTATTTCCCACTCGGCCCATCTCTTATGTATTTCTCACTGAGGTTCCTACCATCCTTACTCAGTATTTGGCTTCTTTTCTGATCTGAGCGATGTTGCTATCCATCAACACTCAAATACCATGATCCTTTGCATCTCGTCCCTTCTACACTACATTGATATAGTCAATTTATTCTACAGCTTTGTATTCCTTTTCATACCATCTCTCCATGTCCTTACAGGTTGCTAGTGCCATAAGGGTATCTTCTTGATAATCAACCACACATTCAGTTAAGAGATGTCTTTCACTCGTGAACTTTGCATATTCATCTTGGAACTCACTTTTGAGAAAAACTATGGCTTCTGTTGAGTCTTCGTAATATTTTTCCAAATGGGGTAGATGGTCTAGCTACTTTAGTGCGGCGGCTAGTTCCTTTTCATCTCTCTTTTCTTGATCCAACATGGCATCAATGATGGCCATCCCAGCGCCAATGAGCTCAGATGTCTTCATGTGTTTTGTTCTGAGCAACTTATCCTCTATGGTGATGAGAATTGAGCTATCCATCATGAGTCTTGTTTTCTTGGTGGTCTACCTTAGGATAGCTTTCATATTCCTATCATAAGAGATCACTTGTATATCAACAATATCATCAATGGGATCATGGATATTTTTTTCTCCCTAGGCCAGAGTGTTTCCCAAGCTTCCTGTTGTATGTATTTTCTCTAGGATGGGTTCTTGTAATTCGTCCATATTTTCTAATGGCTCAACCTTCGTCTGGTGTTCATTGAATGGTGAGGTATCAACCAAAATTGAAGAGTCAATGATAGGCCCCATACTTACTTGGTGATCATCTATTGAGGTGTCAATCTCTGGCTGTTGCAATTCATCTTTTTTCCCACCTAAACCTATCTCTTCCCTGGAGATGTCTTTTGGGGTCCCCAATAGGTCAAGAAACTAAATGTCTAAGATACTTTCAACCTCATGGTCTACCTATGGAGGTTTGGAACTGATGCATCGATACTTGGAGCAAATGTTCCCCCAGGTTCTTTCTCCTCTATAATTTGTATCAGAGTTACAAGTGAGACCTCTGAAATCTCTTCATCATAATATATGGTTATTAGATCAAACAGGGGATTAGGCACACCTGTTTCACCTGGTGTTTTTGGAATATCATACTAGGTTGGAATGGTCACCGACGATCTAGCCTCTGGTGATGGAACTTTGGGATTTTCCAGAACGGTGGTTTCCTCCAATTGTATTGACTCTAATCCATTTATCTCCTCCCTTATTGTCGTTGGGTTGGTCAGAGTGATCCTCGTTATTTCTACTAGTTGAGGATTGTTCTTTAGCTAGTCGATGATTCCTTGGGATCCTTCTAGTAACAACAACCCCTCCTTTGTGCCTCTATGGCTTTTGTTGCTCTGTTTTCTTCTCTAACCCTAAGAGATTCTTGAGTCGATTGTTTTATCATTTCCACCTGCTCATCCATACTCATAGATTTTATCCTAGTCATGTTTGAGTTAGCTTTTCTTTGGATTACATCCTCCCAGTCCTGAGCACATTTTGTATAGATCTCATATTCAAACTTTTCATGTGTCTATGGCCAACAGGAAGAGACTTGTGAAGAATGTTGGAGAACTAGTCCTTTAGGGTCATGATTGTGAAACCGGCATGTCGGGAAGTTGTATTCTAGATGACCCAAATCATCTTGTTTATCTTGAGTAGTGTCCTTCACTATACAAAACCCTACATGAAAACTATAGCGTATGAATGATCGTTTCTTTTCCTTAACCAAAGTGGCATTATAGCCCTCTGGGATGGTATGGTAATAGATTTCTCCTACGACGAGCCGGTATGGGACATGAGAGGGGAGAAAATGTGGTGCTTTGATGGCCCCGAACACCATGATATAGGTTGTGGTTTCATCTAGGTACCAGTGGCCTACTTTCGAAATCATTTTCTTGGCCTCTATAGACAGCCTTGGGCATTCCTTTTTTAATTTAATGAAATAAATCCAAGCAATAAATTCATCGCAAATGAGATCATAAGACTTCTTGTACCTGTTATCTGATAGGATGTTGAAGTAGAAATGTACAGGAAGCTCTGTGACATGCCATATCAAATTCATATCGGTGAAGACATTCCTTGTGCATATCACCTCTATCAAATAAGAAGCCATGTGAAAAGCGGGTGGTTCTCCCTCCTTTGGTGACTGGGCCTACAGTATACTAGTACTCAATTGCTTGGAGATAATTTCTCCCCAGTTGAAGCTACTCCCTAAAATAGACACAATGTATGTAAGGGGTATCCATGCCTCTAAGAACTTATCACAGTCTTTTTCCCCATATAATCGGAAAATTACAACCATTAAGTAGATATATGGCTCCCATAGATTTGTTGTCACGTACCAGCCATTTCTTTGGTTTGTAAATTTATTTTCTTCCTTCCACTAGGAGGCCATTAATTGGTTGGTGTCATGGTATTTGCAGAAATTCACCACGAATTCTGTGTTCAACCGCTCCTCCAAGTCCCTAATCTTGTAATAATTATGGACCTCTATCGGGAGAAAAACTCGGACACATCCACCATTCTCATCATTGATGAGGAACTTTTGTGCATCTGTGTGATCGATTATCCAACTCAGAGTCTCAATGCAGAAAAATAATGGAGTTTGACAGGCCACCATATGCAAGCATGACCACCAGATATTTGGAAAATCCTGGTTGTCGAGCACCCTTACATCTAGGTCATTGTTGGGAATAAACTCTCGGTAATCTTCCCGGTTGATTCTGTTGAACAAATCTCCCCATTGTCGGAGAATCATATTTGATCTAGTGATTGCTTCTGTATTGCCAAAAGAGGGGGGTTGAGTAAATTCCTTCTTATTCATTGTTTTAATTATTGGTTCCACCCTGGGAGAAAGCTCCAACTACCTCGCAGTGCCGAGAGAAGATCCTTCACCAATCTCTTCTTCCTTCAATTTCGGTGCTCTCGAAAAGTGTCTAGTCGTTGGCTTCTTTGGAGGCATTTTTTCTTGCAGAGAGAACAACATTTAGATACCATGTCATAGATATAATGTTGATACATAAAAATGAAACTGCTGAAATGATAAAATTAACACATACCTCTTCTTCACACTAGATTAACCTATCTTTTTGGAATTTCTTAGACTTCAGCACAATCCTTGGGACACTTTCTTTGCTTCTTTGGCTAATCTTGAAATGAGAAACTTGTGTTCAGAATGGAGGTGATCGAAGTTGTATTAGTGATTGAAATGGATATAATACTTACCTCATCGCATCAGTTATTCAATTCAGGGTGTAGGTGTGGGTCTACAAAATCTTCAACCAGATCCGCATTATGCTTGAGATTTAAATGTAGTCGTAGTTTGGCGGCACAGGCACGGGATATAATGTGGTTCCTCAATGATTTCCAATTCCCATTGTCCGATCGGTGCACAGGGTAGTAGCGTATGTGGAGTGAAACACTAATTGGCCTATTAAAGGGAAGAATCTGATCTTATTGTGTGTTGAAAACATTGCATCATTCCACTAAATTAATGGGTGGATCAGGACTAAACGCTTTTCTTTTCACAGTGTTTGTTGATATCTCTTGGAAAAAAATCCGACGCTGATCCATCTTTCTGTATAGTTTTGATGTGGAAATGTTGACTTGAAAGTGTGACTAGGACATGGGTAAACCTAAGGTGACTCAAGATGGAAGTAGGCCATACGAAATACCGACACGGCAAAGACACGTGGCGTTTTAGATTGACATATTCATTTAATCATTTTATTCGAAATAAGGGATTTTAATTAGATAAGTGTTTTAACAAACATGGGCTACCTTGTCGTTGCTGAAAAAATATCAAGGATTGGCAATTGACGATACGTTTAAACAAGTGTTCCCGGATTAACCACCTTGAAACTTGTCGATGCCAAAAATGTATTGGAGATCGGTGGTCGGCGATGTGTTAATGTGAAAATTTTCCATGATTTGAATCTTTGAGAATTTTTCGACCCCGACCAAACGCATCAGTGATTAGTTTTTGGGGATTCATCATGGCCTATGTCAATGTTTATACCTATCGTATTTTGCTGACGCCAATGGGAAATAGACCACCTCCTAATTTGTTTTTGCGAATAAGTAGCACAAATATACTCCACTTTTTACTGATGATGATGATACATCGACGATCAGTGATTATTTTTACTATGTGGTCATTTTACTTGCTCATATTTTTTCGACGTCGAACATAAGCACGTGAGTCACAATTTTAAATGCATATTCTTAGTTAAAATATCAATTTCTTTTTAGACACAAAGGTTTCACTTTTACAGGTTCAATTAAATCCAACTTGATTGATGAAGAGACATGAAAATTCATTTAGTGATTCCCCCACAACCGACTCGCTTTAGAAAGCAGAACAAAAGAAAACAAGTGGTACCCAAAAGAGAAACAAATTTCATAAAATATTTAAGGGTTTGTTGAGTGCTAAATAGGTGGTTTGGACAAGTTAAAGGGTCACTAATATGTATCCTTGACTCACTCTATTGAAATTCTTTGTGAACTTTGGCATAAAAGACTAGCTCACATTAACTACAAAGCCTTACCATATGTAATCAAGGTAGTTACAGGTTTATCAGAATTAAAGGTTGATCATGAAGGTGTATGCAAGGGATGTGCACAAGGAAAGAACATAAATAATCCTTTTCCAAAGAGAGATAATAAAGCATAAGGAATCTTGAAACTTATCCACTCAAATGTATGTGGTATAATGCCATCAACCTCTGTAAGAGGGTATGTATACTATGTATCATGTATTGATGATTAATCTCATAAGACTTGGGTTTATTTGTTGAATTCAAAAGATGAAGTAATTGGAAGGTTCAAGGAATTAAAATCCTTGGTAGAAAACCTCTCCGAAAGCAAAATCAAAATACTCAAGTTAGACAATGGAGAAGAGTACACCTCAAAGTAATTTGGAATTTTTTGCAGAGATGTTGGGATTAAGAGGGAGCTCACCTCTCCCTATAATCATCAACAAAATGGTGTACTAGAAAGAAATAATAGAACGATTAGGGAATAAGTAAAGACTATGATTCACGATCAATATCTTACAATGCACTTATGGGCTGAAGAAACAAGAACAATAGTATATGTCCAAAACAGATTATCCCATAGTGCACTTGGATTCAAAACTCCTGAAGAAATGTTCACTAGAAAGAATCCAGAAGTAATCCATCTCAAAATATTTGATTGTCTAGTATTTGTACACATTCCAAAAGAAAATATAACTAGTTTGGATCCTTCGAGAAAGAAGGGAATATTTGATGGATAATGTGAGGTCGCTAAGGCCGTCAAAATTTACATTCTAGGTTACCATCATATTGAAATCAGCAGATATGTAACCTTTGATGAAGATGCAGCACTCAAAAGATCAAGGAGATTCCATCTTGAAGAAGTATATGAATAAAAACATGTATCTCCCAGACTTGCAGAACCCATGAAGGGAGTTACAATTAACCATGATAATGACATTCCAAAATATCATGATATGATTAAATCTCAAGAACCTCCCTGTATGATGATCTCTCACAAGAGAAAGTCATCTTGGGTGTGAGAACGTATTCAAGATGCATAGATGTATGGTTCCTCAGAAGGAACCATGAGACAAAGAAAGAAACCTAAGCCATTCTCTAGCTATATGGCCTTGATGTGTGATCTCGTAGAAAAGAAAACTACTTGCTTTGAGGAAGTCATTCAGAAGAAAGAATGGATGGACATCATGGTAGAAGAATACCAGTCAATTATAAAGAATCTTGTATAGGAAGTAGTTCTCAGACCAAAGAACACAGATGCGGTATCTTACAAGTGGATATACAAAATAAAGCATCCAACAGACAGAAGTATTGAAAAACATAAGGAAAGATTTGTGGCTTGTGGATTTTCTCAAAAGGACCATCAGAACCATCCTGTAGCTAGATACACTTCTATCAGAACCATCGTATCTCTTGTAGCCAAAATGAAGTGTAAGTTGCACTAGATGGATGTGAAAAAAACTTTCTTAAATGGTGTTATTGAAGAAGAAGTGTATATAGAACAACCACAAGGGTTTGAAATTAAATATAGAAAGACACATGTCTGCATGTTGAATAAATATCTGCAGGGGTTGAAGCAAGCTCCTAGAGCTTCATATAGAAAAAATGATAGTTTCCTTGCAAGCTTAGGATTTACCAAGAGTAAAGATGATTCTAACCATTACTTCAAGGTTATGAATGATGAGCCAATTAAATTGATACTATATGTGGATGATTTATTGTTGACTGAAAAAATAAATCTCATCACAAATTGCAATAAGAAGATCACAACAGAGTTTGAGATGAAAGACCTAGGCCTAATGCATTGTTTCTTAGGTATTGAAGTTTGGTAGATCCCATAAAAGATCTTTCTTAACCAAGGGAAGTATGTAGTTAAAATACTAAATATATTTGACATGTTGGAATGTAAAGTGATGAACACACCCATGGAAACAAATGTGAAGATCTTGGTTGATGCTTCGTCAGAGTTGGTTGATGCTACTTTATACAAAAAAATTATTGGTTCCTTGATGTATCTGAAGAATACTAGGCCAGATATATGTTTTGTTGTGAACACCTTTAGTTAGTATCTTGTGGATCCCAGACATGTTCACCTTGTAGCTGAAAAGCATGTGATGAGATACCTTAAGGGTACGTTGGATTATGGTCTCTGTTATACTGGAGATCATGACTTCAGATTGTATGGTTATACTGATTCATATTGGGTTGGAAGTGTTTCAAACAAGAAGAGAATTTTAGGATATTTTTTTAGTTTGGGGTAAGCCATGACTTCATCGAAAAGCAGGAAGAAATACATTATTTCTCTCATCACATTAAAAGAGGAATACATTGCAGTATGTTCCACCAGTTGTGAAGCCATACAACTTCGAAATTTGTTGACGGGTCTCTTCAATCTGGAGATGGAAGCCACCATGATTCTATGTGATAACCAGAGTTGTATAAAGCTTACGGAGAACCCAATTTTATGTTGGCACAAGGGAAAACCCAGGGTTCAATGCTTCAACAATGCACCAACAAAACCCTAACTATCGGCCCTTTCAGCAACACCTGCGAAGCATATGAAGTCTCACCCGAGGTAGAGGAAGGGGTGGTTGCAGGACTCCAGTGTCTGCAACCTTAGCTGGGACACATATCGGTGATTACGACATCTCAATAGATCACTTAGAAGTTATAGTTCATTAGTATTTAGCCTTTTCTTACAACACAGATAAACCCTAATAACAGAGAATCGCAGTATTCACCCAGATTTAATATATTCAAGCACTAAGCATATCAACACGGATCAGATCTAGCATCTTATTCACATCATTAGGCACTAAGATATCATATTCATCTAAGAATTCCTCATTACACTAAGAATAATCATATAAAAAATACAACAACCATAATGAACAAAGCAACCACAACACAAGATATGTGTGGTTCAACCCCAGCTTGGGGCTACGTCCACCAACTCTTCTCTTCTTTATTATCTTCGATCATGCTTCTTACAGGCACATAGCATCGTAATAATACTCCGCAGAAGATAAGAGATCTGCATGCACCTCGCCAGATCCTCCTTCCCCGATATAGGTTACAGCACAAAGCCTTTAAACAGTCTCTTACATTCACTTTCACTTAGCCTTTCAAACCTCACATAGTATGCACAAAGCATTTACAACCATCACTTGCACTTAGCACAACTTACAACTTGGCTCTTCTAGGCCCCTCTTCTCTTTCTTACATAGTCTCGACATCTATTTATACATTAAAAAAGGGCCTAAACATGGGTAAACCCATGGTCCAACATCCCCATACCCGTTACATAAGCCCAAAACAAAAAATTTCCCTAAAAAGGGGCCGAGATCCTGCGATCTCCACTTCAAGTTGTGCTCTACCTTTGACAGCCTGTCAAAGTCCCAAAATAGGTCAAACCTGACCAAGGATCCTCAAAACTTAGTCAATGGACAACATGCCCCCAAAAATCACCTATGAATCATCTTGAGTCACTCTGGTATGGGTAGCTCTGCCTAAAAANGATGGATGTGAAAAAAACTTTCTTAAATGGTGTTATTGAAGAAGAAGTGTATATAGAACAACCACAAGGGTTTGAAATTAAATATAGAAAGACACATGTCTGCATGTTGAATAAAGATCTAAAAAGGGGTTGAAGCAAGCTCCTAGAGCTTCATTTAGAAAAAATGATAGTTTCCTTGCAAGCTTGGGATTTACCAAGAGTAAAGATGATTCTAACCATTACTTCAAGGTTATGAATGATGAGCCAATTAAATTGCTACTATATGTGGATGATTTATTGTTGACTGAAAAAATAAATCTCATCACAAATTGCAAGAAGAAGATCACAACAGAGTTTGAGATGAAAGACCTAGGCCTAATGCATTGTTTCTTAGGTCTTGAAGTTTGGTAGATCCCATAAAAGATATTTCTTAACCAAGGGAAGTATGCAGTTAAAATAATAAATATATTTGACATGTTGGAATGTAAAGTGATGAACACACCCATGGAAACAAATTTGAAGATCTCGGTTGATGCTTCGTCAGAGTTGGTTGATGCTACTTTATACAAACAAATTATTGGTTCCTTGATGTATCTGAAGAATACCAGGCCAGATATATGTTTTGTTGTGAACACCTTCAGTTAGTATCTTGTGGATCCCAGACATGTTCACCTTGTAGCTGCAAAGCATGTGATGAGATACCTTAAGGGTATGTTGGATTATGGTCTCTGTTATACTGGAGATCATGACTTCAGATTGTATGGTTATACTGATTCATATTGGGTTGGAAGTGTTTCAAACAAGAAGAGAATTTTAGGATATTGTTTTAGTTTGGGGTAAGCCATGAATTCATCGAAAAGCAGGAAGAAATACATTATTTCTCTCATCACGTTAAAAGAGGAATACATTGCAGTATGTTCCACCAGTTGTGAAGCCATACAACTTCGAAATTTGTTGACAAGTCTCTTCAATCTGGAGATGGAAGCCACCATGATTCTATGTGATAACCAGAGTTGTATAAAGCTTACGGAGAACCCAATTTTATGTTGGCACAAGGGAAAACCCAGGGTTCAATGCTTCAACAATGCACCAACAAAACCCTAACTATCGGCCCTTTCAGCAACACCTGCGAAGCATATGAAGTCTCACCCGAGGTAGAGGAAGGGGTGGTTGCAGGACTCCAGTGTCTGCAACCTTAGCTGGGACACATATCGGTGATTACGACATCTCAATAGATCACTTAGAAGTTATAGTTCATTAGTATTTAGCCTTTTCTTACAACACAGATAAACCCTAATAACAGAGAATCGCAGTATTCACCCAGATTTAATATATTCAAGCACTAAGCATATCAACACGGATCAGATCTAGCATCTTATTCACATCATTAGGCACTAAGATATMATATTCATCTAAKAATTCCTCATTACACTAAGAATAATCATATAAAMAATACAACAACCATAATGAACAAAGCAACCACAACACAAGATATGTGTGGTTCAMCCCCAKCTTGGGGCTACGTCCACCAACTCTTCTCTTCTTTATTATCTTCGATCATGCTTCTTACAGGCACATAGCATCGWAATAATACTCCGYAGAAKATAAGAGATCTGCAYGCACCTCGCCAGATCCTCCTTCCCCGATMTAGGTTACAGCACAAAGCCTTTAAACAGTCTCTTACATTCACTTTCACTTAGCCTTTCAAACCTCACATAGTATGCACAAAGCATTTACAACCATCACTTGCACTTAGCACAACTTACAACTTGGCTCTTCTAGGCCCCTGTTCTCTTTCTTACATAGTCTCGACATCTATTTATACATTAAAAAAGGGCCTAACCATGGGTAAACCCATGGTCCGACATCCCCATACCCGTTACATAAGCCCAAAACAAAAAATTTCCCTAAAAAGGGCTTGAGATCCTGCGATCTCCACTTCAAGTTGTGATCTACCTTTGACAGCCTGTCAAAGTCCCAAAATAGGTCAAACCTGACCAAGGATCCTCAAAACTTGGTCAATGGCCAACATGCCCCCAAAACTCACCTATGAATCATCGTGAGTCACTCTAGTATGGGTAGCTCTGCCTAAAAATCCTCAAGCTTGTCTTGAGATGCTTCGACCTATTGTTGTGCCAAGGCCTCCTGCTTGGCTAACTCTTGGATAACTACTTCATTGATAGGTCCCTCTAAGCGTTGTTCAAATACAATGACTACTTGTTCCATCTCTCCTCCTCGTCCTTCAATCTCCTCAAACAGTTGGCAAGCTGCATCCTGGACTAGCTGGAGCCTCTGAATCACTTCCTTGAATTTTCTCTGTATGGTGTGGACCTGTTGTTGAGCAGTGCATTGTTCCTGGGATCGCTTCATTCTTTCAACTACTGAAAAAAGCTTCAATTGCGCCTGTACTGTTGATTCTTACTACTTTTCTTCCTAAATTTGTGACTCTAGTGTCTTCAGTTCAGGGTCCTCAGTAAGTCTCTCATAACTTTGTGCGTTGCGATCACTTAGTTTTTTACATTTCAAAGCTAATGTTTTGATTCTCTCCACTGCGCTCCGGGCAGTGGCTTCTCTTTGGTCTCGCACATCTTGTGGAGTGCTTGGCACTATTTATAGATCTAGGTCTTCTATTCTCTATTGAATCTATTGGGTGACTTCAACAAGCTACGCTACTTGATGCTCCACTGGTTCTTCCACTTTTTTCTCTAACCCTGTCACAAAGCGAAGTTCTCTCCTGACTAATTCTTTTACTCCAATCTGCTCCATGAGAAGTTGTCCTTTCTCTTGTTGGATCTGTGATTTCTCCTCTTCGAACTTTGTTTGGAGGTTGTCCTTATCCTGTTGCGCAACTCGACGTTGCTCTACTACTTCCTCCCGTGCTTGCTTCAGGTCCATTGTGGCCTATTCTTTTCCTTCTTATGCATGACGAAGGTGAGCTTCGATCACATCAACTATTCTGTAGAGTTGGGTAGGTTCTGTTAGTTTTAAACCTGCGAAGTAAAGCAATGCATATAGATTCTTAAGAAATACATAAATTAATCAATGGCTCATACACAGAGATTTTTATCAGAAACCCTCAACTGGGAAAACCTTTCTTATTTTCATTATATTGAATTTCACCATTTGCCATACAATATATACAATGTTTTTAGGTATTCCATAGATACCAAAACCCTAATCCCTTAATACGGGATTAATTTACAAATCATCTAAAAATAGCAAAATCTACTAAAAATAGCAAAAACCACCCAAAAAAAAAATCGAGGCGCTGCCCCGAATGTTGCGCGTAACCAGGGGGGGGCATACCTTCCCCCCGCTAGGACCCCCACACACACACATGCAAAGAATATAACACACACCCAACATTCTTCCACTTGTTGTTTTCTTTGCATCCAGGGGTCCAGGGGATTATATAGTCAACAATCCAGGGCAACAATGCCCATTGTTACTCTACACCAAGAGAACTTTTCTA
>JZKD02S2370052.1:16648-30287 GCA_000966675.3 Picea glauca
AAAAAGAGGTTTTTACCCTGTATGGGTTTCCTCAGGAAATATCTGTCTCTGTGTTTCTCATATATGTGACTGATGTTGAATGTGCCATTGTTTATTTCCCTGCATTATTATGATCTTCATTTAGTGTCTCAACAATGAGTTTAAAAGAATCATAATTGTTTAAGCACGGTAACAAATGATTCACCCCCCCCCTCTCAGTTGTCCAACACTTTCTTCATGTTCTGGGATGTCGCCATGGTGCAATGCATGTTTTTTCTGTGCGCATGGTAGATTTAAGACGAACCAAACATGGTAGTATTTTCTGACTCGGTTTGTGATGCGGTTGATGGAAACCGACTTTCCCACAGAGAGAGACTCAGGGATTGTGGAAAAAGTTACAGACGAAGCATAGACTCAGCTGGTAAATGGAATACATGCATAACGATTGGAATTTATAAATGGACGGGTGAGGGATGGGACACTGAATCCATGATGATGAGAAGTTTGAAAGTAGGCCGAAGATTTTCGCAACACATTCGCACGATGGGTACAATTCAGAGTGTATGAAGTATAGATGATAAGAGTTGCAGAGTATACATGATATGAGCATCATGATTTATTATCCTTTCTGACTTCATAATGAGTTGATGATGGTAGTTATATCCGCCGATGTGACCCTAACTATAACAACTTGCTCGGCCTTTGGCACATAGGACCTCCTCTTCTGACAGGACCTGACATTTTGGGAAAAGACCTTTATCATTTACACATGTTCGGTTCTGGCATCCATTCCCAACCCCAAGGGCTAAACTAACCACTTCCTGACTTTGACCCATTTGTTGTTCGGTACCTAACCTCACACCCTTTGACACACGAACTATGAATCAAATAAGACTGAATCTAACTGAAAAATGAAGGCACTAACAACTGGCTCCAATGGGGATGCTATCCTCCTAGTGAGGTGGCAAAGAACAACAAACTAGGTGCCTGACCATTGGGCCTTATTTGATTTTCAGACTAACAACAGAAAAGACACACCCTAGACCTTATTTACATAGTCACGATCAGACTCATCATAAACTTAGGGCCTTCACTCCGGGCTTCAATTTCCTGCCTCTGTTAAGCTCTTGTAGCAGATATGCATTGCTTCCATGGTATGCGATGATTCTGAAAGGTCCCATCCAAATATGATCAAATTTTACATGCTTTCCCTTGTCTTCGTTCCTCGCGTCCTACTTTAGCACCAGATCATCCACCTTGAAATCCTCTTGCTTAGAGTGTTTGTCGAAAATTTTCTTCATCCTGTATTGGTGGAGTTGTGATCGGTTGAAAACCTGCTCCCTCATCTGCTGCATGTGAATTAGCTTATTTATCCTCCTTTGAGCATCATCTGGCTCAACCTCTTTCTCTTGCAACAACTTCCTAATGGGAAATCCCAACGAAGTAGGGAAAACTGCATCCGCGCCATATACAATTTGGAACAATGACGTAGAGATGAAATTTTTGGTAGTGATCATGTCAGCCCACAATGCGTAGATAAGCTTCTTGTGCCAGGCTATCTTGTTGTCCTACACGAGCCTCTTAATAATCCTAGTTAAGCTTTTATTTGATGATTCCTCTAACCCATTACCCTGTGGGTAATACACCATAGAATGTCCCAAGGTTATACTGTAATCCTTACAAAACTTCTCCATTTTCTTGGACTTAAATTTTGTTGCGTTATCCATGATGATCTTGATAGGGCACCTGAACCTAGACAAAATGTTGGTCTCCAGAAAATGAATGATGACCATGTCGATATCCCGCCTTGTTGGGACTGCTTCAATCCATTTGGTGAATTAATCCGTAGCCGTAAGTATCCATTTGTGTTGCATCGAGGATGGCGGATGAATCTCTCCTATAAATTCTAGTCCCCATTGCATGAATGGTGCTTCGACAGAGACTGGTTTTAATGATAGGGGTTGCAGCTTTCTCCTTCCATCGAGTATCTGGCACTCGTGGAAACTGAAAACTTATTTGTATACATCTACAAAAATGTTGGGCTAATAATAACTCACCCTCAAAATTTTATGCAAGGTGGTTTTCTAGTAGTGATTTCCTCTGCAGTCGCCTTTGTGGAATTCCCTGATAGCTCATTCTGCGTCATATTCTAGTAAGAAACTCAACAATATCCCTCCCGGATATTTCCAATATTGAGAGTTATCTAAGATGCAGAACTTAGCAGCCTTCAACTTTAAAAACATGGCCTTGGTCTTGCTTAACCCTGGAGGAGCTTGCAGATTCTTCAACACATAAATGATGTGCGTATACCAAGGTAAATCGATGAATTTCTGAGACACCTGCGGGGTTGCTTCTTCTTGAGGGTTCCCCAATAGATCATCAATGAATTTTATTCCCAAAACATTGCAGTTTGACTATGCCATCAGTTTTGTGAGCCCTTGACCCTTAATAAAATTTATGAGCTTGATTTCAAGGTCATATTCCAACATGATTGTGATCCACTTACCTCTTCTCACCTTAGGGTTAGGTTGAGTCAGGATGTCTTTGACTAAATTGTTGGGCACGTAAGCGATAACGTGGGAATGCAGTATATAAGTCCTGAACTCCTTGAGGGATTTCACCAAGGCATATGCTTGTTTCTCCACAATATCATACCTTAGTGGGGAATCTCTCAACATCCTGCTGAAGTAGACTATAGTCTTTTCAAAATTTTGGTCGTCCTTTTGTAATAGTACGCCAATGATGGTATGCTCTGAGGCGAATGAGAACAAGATGAAATCCTTTTTGAAATTTGGGCTGGCCAATACGAGAGATTTGATCACCGCTAGCTTGATGTATTGAAACGATCTCCTGGCTTTGGGGCTCCATTTGATCTCATTTCCCTTTCTGAGCATGCTTGTGATTATATGCTTTATAATTTCATCCAGATTCAGGATGAATCTTCTCAAGAAATTCACCTTTCCCAGGAAGGACTATACCTCCTTTTTTCTCCGAGGAGTGTTGATCTTCAGAATTCATTCTACCCTGCTAGGATCTATATTTATACCTTCCTTTGAGATGATGTGCCTAGCAATTTCCCTTCTTGCATTCTGAAATGTGATTTTTTCAGATTCAAAGATATGTCGAACTTTATGCATTTATGGAAAACCTTCTTCATATGCTCAAGATGTTGTTTGTCGGAGTCAGAATACACTTTGATGTCATCTAGGTATATAACGATAATTTTTTCCTTTTCCTCAGTGGATGCTATATCCATAGACCTTTGGAAAGTAGCTCCAGCATTCATAAGACCGAACAACATCTTCTCATACATGAACGTACCCCATGGTGTCGTGAAAATTGTCTTTTCCTGGTCATCCAGGTGTACTATGATCTGATTGTAACCTGAAAAACCGTCCATCATAGACATATTCTAGGATCCAACTACCTTCTGCAGGATGTATTCCATCTTAGGGAGCGGGCAGTTTTCCTTGAGGGATACTCTATTCAAGTTCTGAAAATCCACGCACAACCTTATTTTTCTGCTCTTTTTCCATATAGGCACCAGGTTGGCAACCCATTTCGAAAATCTTAAAGAAACAATAATTTTGGCTTCAAAACGTTTCTTTACCTCTTTTTCAATTAGTGGCAACAACAGGGGATTGATCTGTCTTATATTTTTCTTGAAGGTTTTTTATCTTCATTGGGAGGAATGACGTGCTGAATCACTTTAGTGTCGTATACTTTCAAGTCTTCATAACTCCAGGTGAAAAAATTAGGAAAGTCTTTCATGAGTCTGATGTAGTTCTGCTTGACATCCGGACTGAGTGTCTTTGAAAATTTGATTATCCTTGGATTCTCCTGGGTCTCAATGTTGCAATCCTCGACATCCTCATGATTCGCAGTGATCTTGGGATTTCTAGCTACATCGTATTCATCAAATTTTTTTTCCAACATAACTAATCCCTTGGGGATGATGTTTTTTTTTAGCTGCACTATGTCCCTCCCAACTATCTGGTTCTAAAAGGGGTCATCGTTACCGCACGTAGCCATACTTACATCTTCTTCACAACAACACTCATCATCGATGTTCATGTTAGTGAACTCCTCACTCATTTGGAGAAATATCTCCACATGTTTGTCATCTTCAAATACCTGTCAATACTTGATATTATTGGGTATCGTCAGACAATGTTTGACTTCAATCTCATACTTCTTGTTGGGGAAAATCAGAATTTTAAAAACTGAATCCGAGGTGGTCAGGGTATCCACAATTTGATTCTTCCCCCTTGGGATCGCTGACAAATTGTATTATGAGAATTCTTCGAGGAGGTCCATCACTAGATTCCTATATTCTCTTAGTCTGGGTTGCTTTGGTTGGTATATATCCTTCACTTGATTTATGATGAGCTCGGAGTCTACATGCACCGCTATCCTCTTTGTGCCCAACTCTTTCAAAGTTCTCAGACCCAAAATCAATGCCTCATACTCTGCCATGTTATTTGTACAATAAAAGGCGAGTTTGTAAGAGAAGAGTTTTGAGCCTACCTTGGGAGGATTTATCCATACACCGACCCCTTCTCCTTCCTTGCTGATGGCTCCGTCGAAGCTCATGCTCCACATCTCATTCTCTGTGCAGTTCCTCAGGTCTGCACACTCTTCTTCTCATTGCACAACCTTATCCTTGATAATCATGATGGTAGTCAACTCTTCTCCTTCAAAGTTCAGGTCATTGTAAAATATAGAGGAGTCGATCTCAATGTCGATGGAGTAAATAGGGTGGTTGTTTGGTTGGGTCTTTCTACTCATCATGTACTTTAGCATAACCTCTTTGTATAACCATCTCTCTTGGCTGAGAATTGGGATAGTGGCATACGACATATCCATATGCAGGGTTCCCTTGAATTTCGCGGCCCACGACTTGGAGAATAGCATACTGAATTTAGGGGGTACGTTGGACACAACCATGTCCATAACCATATTGTTAGAAGGGATTTGGGACAAAGACACAACCAAGTCTTTGATCAGATCCAAGCATTTCACTTTCCTCGAGTCAAAGGAGAAGAGATCCTTATATGGATTGGTGATGTCCAAACCTAACTCGTCCATGACCACTTTGGGCATGAGATTGTGTGACACGCCCGAATCTAGCATGGCGTTATACAAATTCATGTCATGGATTTTGAGGCTGACATAGAAAGGGGGAACGTCCTCAGTATCTCTTGTTTCTTCCACACGTGGACCAAACAAAATGGCAGGGTGATCGTCCTGGATGTTTAGGGTATCGGGGGTTTCTTCCATCTTTAACATTTTAATAATTTATTCCTGATACTCTCCTTTCTTGATGAGCTCGTTGAAAGGAACAAAGATTTTAATCTTGGCCATTTCGTTTTCAAAGTTAAAGGGGGAGGGGACTTTATCTACCTCTTTGATGCCCATCTCCCGGCTCGCCTTTGGCACTTTCTTTAAAGCCTCCTCTTTTGACTTTCCTTTTTCTGTCGCGTCCTTGGCCAGGTTGTCTTTCTTTGGTTGGCTCGCGGAAGGGGTGTTCGCTTGAGTTTCCTTTGCGGGATTCATCTCCTAAGGTTTTACAAACGCCTTTCTTCTCCCGAGGTTGTATTTCTTTTGAAAATGCATGATGGCATTGTGATACCCTTTCCTAAATTCCTTCATTTCCAAAGATAGTGTGCCATCAGTTGCCATCATAATACCATCATCTACATCCATGAATTGATCATGCTCCCTCTTCGTCAAGAACACGTGTGTGTCCATGTTGTCGTAGCAATGCATTTGATCCTGGATCATCTAATCAAAATATTCATTGGCATAATTTTTTTGGAACAAAGGCATTATTTGTTGATCACCCTAGTCCCTTTGTTCCCTTTGCCTGATCTGCAGAATAGGACCCCTTCTAAAGTTTTGATTTCTCGGTTGGAAATCAGTTTGTTCTTGGGAGGCGGCCTTGTTTTCCATGGACATCCTTTCCATCACCTTCTTCATATTCTTCATCATTAAGTTGAAATTTTCATCTAACGATCGAGAAGTCAAGGGATGGACATCTCCTTGGGGCTTCTTTATGTTTCTGTCAAAGTTTTGTTTGATTTTCCCTGACACCATAATATTTACTTCGACGTTGATTGTGTTACTCATCATGGCACCCAGATTAGCATATCTCCTTTCCCTTTGCAGCAAGGTGAAATCATTGTCAAAAGATTCGATGTATCAGAGTTGCGTGGCTCTAGGAGGTGGCTTGAATTCTACGGGGATTAAGTTGTAGACCTTCATGAAACGGGTCAAGAACTCCTACACTGTCTCCTCTAGTGCTCTCTTCATATTTTTGTACTACTTTAGTAGTTACAATGGATTATTTTTGTCTCCCCATCTGGAAAGGAACGATGTTTCAAATGCTTCGAAGTTGGGAATGCTTGCTACTTGAAGGGACTTAAACCACTTCTTGACCTCCCCTGAAAGACTCTGCATGAAAAAACTCATCTTCACATCCTCATGATCTACATCTTCTAGATCAACAAAATCATTGAACCAATCCAAGTGATTTTGGGCAGAGGTGTTACCTTCAACATCATACAACTTGATCCTCTAGTTGTAGTTCGGGGGAAAATCATGCAGTTGGGTTGGCAGGGCAAGGGGGTAGAATTTGCCAGCCATTTCTCTAGGGGGTTTTGGGGTTTACGAGATGTTCTGAGTGCTTAATATGATATCTTGCGATATTTTGTTTAGTATCAGAGATCAAAACCTCTTATCATCGAAGACTATATCATCCAAGTTGGTTTATGATTTAGACGTGAACAGGGTTTGTTCAAATAGGGAGGATAAAGGCTAAGTAGGCAGTGGTCTTTCAGTTTAAAGTCATTGTGTGTGGTGGAAGAAAATACATGAAGTAATTCAGAGCATCGCTGGAGATGAATTATGAATTAACTTAGAAGAAAACACAGTCATCTAAATGGTGGAAGTTTGGAGCACCGCGCAGTGAATTCTAGACTTATAAAGTGTTCCGATTTAGACATAATGCAAATATGAATACAAAGAACATGAGAAGCACGTACATAAGAGAAGTCACAATACATCAAACCACTATCATTAGAATCTTTTCATCAAATTTTTAGGACCTTTTCATTAAACTTCAATTGGTTTCCAAAATTACATTCAACAGTCACTGTCTCCATTACTTTGCCAACCAACCTAGCTTACATTGAAAAGATGCAATATATAGAAAAGGATGTGCCACTTGGGCTTCCCTACCCTCCAACTACTATCCATAGAAATTAGGCTCTTATTATTCTCTGCCAGATGATCCTTCATATGGCACTTTACTAAGAATAGAAACTCGATCGTGCCCAATCATACAATAACCGACACTTTTACCATGAGAGTTCAGTCATCGGCAAGATTTTGTCATTAATAAATTACGCGTCAGTGATTTTCCTTTAAAAAGTTATCGAGATGATCAAGTTATTTTCCAGGCTCCCACCATCCAGTGTAACAACTTCGATTGATGTCGCATGATCATTTGTTGAGGTGTGCATGTGGCGGGTAACCGTGAATTGTCATCGGCATTTCCAAGATGACAACGCGAGTCAGGGGACAAATCTCTTCTACAAAATTGTCATGCACTCATCCTACACTTTTCCTTTCATGATAGGTGGGTTCCCAACATTTTCATGATGCATGTATGTCACATGGGTACACGTCAGAGTTCCTACCCCCTAGTAGGAAACAGGACACGGGGAGGAAAAATCTCATGCTGCATTCGAAAAAACAAAACGGGGTTGATCAATTAAGTTTATGGCATCATCTGTAGTCTTGATATTAGAATCATTTTTCTGAGAGACCAGTTGCACCTTTCCATATTCTTTACTTTTATTTGCAGAACCGTGTTCCCTTTCAACTTTGTTTGCGTACTAGCTAGAGCTGTGCAGACGTTTTCCATGGTCAATTCACATTCCCTGAAGTTCTCCATAATTCTCTCCTTTAACATTCTAGGTGCCTCACACAACTTAATGATTGTGTCTTGTGCTTCTCTGAGTTGCCTCTTGAGCCAAGTTGCTTTCCCTTCTCAAAACTGTGATGTTGATGTCTCGACGATATTTTCTGCTAACTACTTCCTCAACTCCCTGTTCTCCTGGTAAAACTTAGCAATAGAGAGATGTGCTTGCTTTAGCTACTGCGATGGCTCATGAATATCCATGTCTTCAGCATCTATCCTTCTCCGCTTGGCACAAATTTCTCATTTTGGGCCTTCGACAGGTTCCAGCCAAATAATGCGCATGAGTAATTCCTCAGTGATTGATTTTGCACGTGGCTCATTTGGGGCTTGGGCCTTCCTGGTCTCTCTAATATTCCTTGGTCTTCCTCTTTTTCGGGGTATCAGTTGTTGGGGGGAAGAGGCTTCCAATGTCTTTTCTTTATCTGCAACCCTTCCTATTTCCTCCTCCGCACTATATGATGTTTCTTTTACCATGGGTAGAGGGGAATCTCCTTTCGGGTCCCTGGGAATGTCGGCTTCAAGTAGAAATGAATTTCAACTCCTAACCAATTGCCTCAATTGCTCAACTATCAACAATTTTCTTAGTGAGATATGAGATAGTTTCTTCTTCGGCTGGTTTGCTTCAGCTTGGACGTTGTCTGCCATTCCTTGGAGGATTTGGTGCAAGAAGAAAGGTAGGTTCAATGGTATCCTCCCTTTGAAATTCATCAACAATATGATGTGATGTGGGTGTATTCTGCCGGACCTTCTTTCACAGGTGAAATACTTTCTAATCACCCTCAGGAGTTTCTGAAAAGTCTCATGTAGACATCGACTTGGAACACTCATTTCAACTTTCCCGTTCAAGCACTTTGGTTTGATGAACTCCTCGTAGCATAGCATGTACAAAGGAATTCCATTAGACCACCTCTCACTGCACGGAGGGATCTCTGTCGCGGCTGACAAAGTTTCCTCCGTCACCCGGAATGTGATTCCTGCAATTACCGTGCGGAACCCATTGAATCTGAGCACGAACTGTTCCGCCAATTTCACGTTGAATCTTTGTATTTTCTTGCAATAGAGCATGCATCTAACCTATTCGAAAGATTCTCTGACATCCGGATCTTCATTTACCAATGCCACATTTTGAGGCTCGGACCCCATAGTTCTGTCATTTCGCACCCATTTCTTTATGTTATGGGATGTCTCCATGGTGCAATGCATGTTTGTTCTACATGCATTGTAGATTTAAGAAGGACCGAACGTGGAAGTCTTGCCTGACGTGGTTTGTGATGCTGCTGATGGCAATCGGATTTCCCACAACGAGAGACTCAGGGCTTGTAGAAAAAGTTACAGATGACGCATAGACTCGATTGGTAAATGAAATACATGTAGAATGACTAGAATTTATAACTGGATGGGTGAGGGATGGAATCATGACATGGGACACTGAATCTATAGTGATGAGAAGTTTGAAAGAAGACTGAAGATTTGCGCATCACATTCGTGTGACGGGTACAATTTAGAGTGTGTGAAGTATAGATGATAAGAGCTGCAGAGTATACGTGATATGAGTGTCGTGATTTATTATACTTTATGACTTCATAATGAGATGATGATGGTTGTTATATCCACCGATGTGACCCTAACTATAACAACTTGCTTGCCTTTGGCACGTATGACCTCCTCTTCTGACAGGACCCAACCTTTTGGGAAAAGACCTTTATCATTTACACATGTTTGTTTCTGATATCCATTCCCAACCCCAAGGTCCAAACCGACCACTTGCTGACTTCAACCCATTTGTTGTTCGGTACCTGACCTCACACACTTTGACACATGGACTATGACTCGAATAAGACTAACTCTAATTGAAAAATGATGGTGCTAACATGCGTTTTGTAAGATGTTCGATGAAATTTCAAGAGAGTTACAAAAAATCCCTAAATCCCCCAATGCCTAAGTCATTGACCCTTAAATCCTTAAGCCCTAATCCCTAAACCCTTAAGCCCTCAACCTTATTTAATCACTAATCCCTTAACACAAAAGCCCTAAATCCACTAACCCATAAACCATCGACCCTTAAACACTTAAACCCTAATCCATAATCCATTAATCCATAAACCCCTATGCCCTAAGCATTTAAACATTAATCCCCTATCCCATAATACCTAAGCCATTAACCATTAAACTACCTAACCCACAAGCACCAAATACCTTAGATCTTGACTTTTAATCCCTTAAACCCTAAGCCCTAATCCCTTAACCTTTAATCCATGTACCCCAAATCCCTAAATCCCATAATCCTCAAATCCCCTATCCACTTAACCCCCAACACCTCAACTAATTAACTATTTAGGCACATCCGACGCTAAATCTAGCACTATTTCCAACACTATTAGTGCCTAATTTAGCGCCTACATTTTTTGGTCTGCGCAAAAACTGCCAGAAATAGCGTCGACTTTAAAAAAAATGGAGAAAAATACACTAAAACAATCTTTGGAAGAAAAAAAGGGAGAAAATCATATGGATTTGTTGTAGTGACCACCTACACATGATGCAAGCAAATGACTGCAAGTTTAAGTATATACATTGCAAGAAAAATACATGTGAACAAGTTCTGCAACAAATATTTTTCATGGAAATTGCTACTTACCTCATGTGTTTTCCAAGATCATATATGGCTTGTTTTACGTTGTCAAAGTTTTCAGGAAGAGATATTGGTAGAACATACTGTAACAAAAAAGGAATCATTATAAACATTAGAGGTAGAACACACTATAACAAAAATTAAACAAAAATTACCCAAAAAATGCATACCAATATAGAAATATAACAAAATAATTACCTTAATGAATGTAGACTAGTCATGAGGTTTTACCCCACCAAATTAACCTTTCTTCGTTAAGATATTGTTTATGTTTGAAGAAAATCCCGTGGAAAATTTAATTTTCCTAATGACCTCTTTTACAACATTGCTTTGTTACTCTGTAAATAACCATGGAAGACTATCTTGATGCCCATCTCTATTTGAATTAATCACATTTTTCATTGCATGATTGGCTTCCTGAATGTCACTACAAATTTTGTCAATTTTTTCTTTGTCACTCCTTCCATCTAATATTATCCATAATGTTTTCGTCACATTCTTCCCAATATGCATTGTATCAAACAAATGCACTATTTGTAGGTGCTCATAGTAGGGAAACCTATTGAATTGTATAGGGTATGTTTTCATTCTTCTTGGAATCCCATTAATGCCTTGACAACATTTATGAAAAATAAATGAGATTACAACAGTAATTGTTAGATACAGTAAACATAATTCAATACAAATTAAAATTGAAAAATATTAATATATATGATACATACACTAATTGCTTACCTTGAAAATTTCTATTATATTCCAACTTCCATAGGTGAGTTGTCATTCTTCGTGGTTTTATTCCAGTCCCTTCTTCAAAATTAAAAAGATTTTTTTCTATAGTTCGATTCCTATGGTTCTTAGAGAGGAAGTGCCTATACTCATCAAACCCCTCCTTTCATAAACTTCTTGAATGGCAATATTTCATCCTAGGACCACATATTGGACATGAAAATTTACCCTTTGTTTGTAGACCTACAACATATGGATTAATGTCAATATCAATTATATACCAAGGAATTATTTTTAAAAAATGCATGATATTTTCAAAAAACATGTACTATTAAAGTGCATTAGAACATTACATACCACAAAAATGTGTTAACCCTGACGCATCATGAATTGTCCATATATGTATTCCATGGAATTGAAATTACTTTTTCCCTATTGGTCTAGAGATGTCATAGTGATGTCAGCCCATAGCTTCAATAGCTCGTCGATAAGAGGCTCAATATATACATTCATATATTTAAATTGATACTTACCTAATTGATTGAAAGTACACATCATTACTACTTTGTATATATGTATATATAAGAAATTATGCAACGAACGAGACAAATGAAATGTTGCGTTCAAACAATTATTGTAAACAAATACATGGAACAATCATTGCCAACATTGTGTGCTCCCTCTTTATTGACATCCAAGGAGGAAGGTTATTGTTTATAACAAAAATAGGCCACACTAAGTAAAAATACCTAAGCTCACCAAATGGATCGAAACCATCAACTTCCAATTAAATCCTAACATTACGAGGTTCTTCTTTAAAAATGACCATCTTTCTTTGATGTTCCTAAATGCAGAACCATCTATAAGAATTTTAAGAACACCATCTTCACTTTTTTCCATGCATGGTAATCCATAGATTTTTCTATGCTTTGGCACTTGAACAATCATTGCAAATGTGGAATTATGGGGATATGATGAAGAACCTTGAAAGGCATGTGTTTTGTTGCTTGATCGGTTTGATATATACCATTTGACTTTGTTGGCATTTTTTTTCTGATGTATATTGTCCATAATATGTAACATGATCATTAGGACATGCATCAATAACTTTGTACTCCATTCCAATATCTTTCATAATGGAAGACAATTCTCGGTAAATATATACAATATACAATGCAAAATATAACTAGTTAATGTAAATAATATTAATATTAAATATTGCATCATTAATTTACACATTAATTAATAACACTAAGAATAGAGAAACAAAATAAAAATAGACCTTTTATCTATATGTGATGAATTATCTTACATACCTTAGGATATGGGTGACACAAGTTTTTGACAAACCATTCAATACCTTCAAGTTCACCAACAACAATATAGTAGAGAGAAGATTTTTCCCCGAACCTTTGTAAAGGGGTTGTTGCGACTTCTCAATCAAAGGTACATCATGAATATTGTCAAAATTTTCATCCATTGGAGAAAAGGTCTCTTGGATCAATCTATTTATACCATCATTCTCAATTTTACCATTATCAATGACATCTTCTTCCATAGGACTAAATCGATCTCCAATATTCGCTCCATCTTCCTCATTCTGTACAACAATATTTCTACAACTACTTGGAACATTCCCAAGATCGCATTTAGGATGCCCTTTATTTATAATTACAAACAATCAAATGATATTAGTGTATGTAATGAATATTGAAATCATAGAAAGATCTAAAAATACAATCAATACAAAAACATATAATGACTACTAACTTACCAAGGGACGATATTCATACCCCTCCTTCAACGTTTCCAAACTATCTACAATCCCTTCCAGCTGTTGTTATTAAAATTCTTCTTCTATTGAAGCCCCTGCATTGATTGCAAGGTCAATAACATTTTCCATCACCCTTTGCTTCCAATGTTGCAAATAACCTTTGAAGCATCCTATCATTTTCCTCTGGAGTAATTTTATATGGCATTGTAATTAAATGTTACAACAAAATCCAATGAAGCAATATAAGTACAATATATGAATATATTCTACCAATTTCACAAATGTGAATGCATTTTTATAGGCCAAAAAACATAATACACACAATACAAAGGAAGAGGAGCTATGACCCCATATGAGATAAATTAAAGGAAATGACAACAATTTTATGGTACTCATTTCATCAAAAGGTTGGGGAACATCCTTTCAACATTTGTAAACATTTATGTTAAATGGTTGGCATGCATCCTCCAATCTTTCACACTAGGTCAAAATCCAACAATGTTGAAATTAGGGAAAGGGAAAAAACTTGAGATATCACCCTAGTATA
>JZKD02S2370063.1:0-15532 GCA_000966675.3 Picea glauca
AATGGTAAAACGAGCACACAATCTTCTATATTCTAACAATTTTTCCATGGCTTTAATTGCTTGGTTCCAACCAAGAAACCCCATAAGTGCACTGGGCCCCCTAGATTTCAGTTAGGGTCTTATGCCATCCTCTCGGAGAATGGCTCTCGCAGTTGCACTAAATTCAACATTGTCCTTGCCAATTATAACTTTCAACTGTATCAACCATTCCGCACCTAGTACCATATCCATTTCTTGGAGCAATAGAGCATAAAGTCCTGTTTGTAGTTCTAGTTCTTGTATTTGAACTGAGACTTTATGACATCTTCCAACTTGTTTGACCTTTTTTCCATAACTACCTTAATAGTAAGGTCCTTGGTGGGGTACATGAAAAGATTTAGTTGTTTAGCAACAACAATATCTATACAATTACGAGTACTGCTGAAATATACTAGTATTGTTATATTAATATCTTTTATGACTCCTTTAAGTTTTAGGGGCTTAGGTTGTGGTTTCCCTACCATGGTTTCCAATGGAATTGTAGTTTTGATTTCTTCTTTACTTGGAGATTGGATCTTATCTTTTTTGAGATGTGGTGGAGTATATTTTGCAGTTGATTGTTGTATTTGGTTTTTATTTCTTGGACTAATTGTCTCTCTTTGAAGTTACCTTTTTTCATTTCTATTTTGTTGGACACGTGAGATTGAAGCTAGTGATGCTTTTTGCGGTATCTCATCATGGTCATGATCTGAGTTGTATGCTATAGTAATTTCATCATCTGGTTTTTGTACTTCTACTTGCTTCCCATCGACCATTCTACAATAACGTAATGACATGTCTTCACATCTATGCTCCGGTGTCCAATTTTTCCCACACTTACGACAATTGTTTTTCTTTTTTCCTCTCTCTTTGATTCACTGCTAGATATGTTTGATTCCTTCTCCGCTTCACAAGTATATAGTTTTTAATCGTTGCATTTGTGCCATGGAGACCATTTGTCTTTGCAATATCTACATTTGTTTACCCATTTCTTATTTGGGTTTTGGTGCCATTTTTCATCTCCCCTTAAAGGGGATGTCACATACTTGTTAGACTTGTCTATAGAGTATTTATTTGGTCTTTCAATTGAATATATGTTTGATCCTTCTAGAGTTGTGAATGATGGCCTAGTGAACTTTTATTTTGTTCAATTAGTTTTTTCGCATGTCTAGCCTCTTCAATAGTTTTAGGGTTGCATAGTTTAATTTTACTTCAAATGTAATCCTTTAATCCACATATATACATTTTTAGTAATTGTTCATTTGTGAATCTGCATTGCCTTGCTAGAACTTCCCATTTGTGCATATAGTTGTTTATGTTTCCTTTATGTTTAAGATGCACAAACTTGTTATATAGGTCATTGTCCTCTTTGTCATGGAACCTTTTTAGTAGGGCAACTGTGAAGCTTTTCCAATGGAAGGAACGAGCGTCACATTTGTTGGACCACCATAGGTACCAATCATAAGCTTTCCCTTCTAAACTGTTGGAGGTTGTCATTATCTTTTCTCGTTCACCTAGCGGGGGGTTTGATTCAAAAATACTGTCCATTTTGTTAATCTAGAGGACAACTCCTCTATGGTCCTTGCCGTTGCCGTTATATTTCAGTAACTCTTTTTTTAAACTTTTGATAATCTCGATCTTGGAATCTAGAGTTATAAATATTTTTTGAAAAATTCATCTCTGGTGTTTCCTGATGTCCATGATCCTCTGTATTTTGTGATTCCATACTTGGTAGTGGTCTTCGAAAAGCCAAGGGTTATGCAAATAATACATCTACATGTTTCATTTTGGGTTTTTTTTGTAGGACCTAATTTTATGTTTTAACTTTTGCTTTATACACTATGTATATAAAGTTATTTTATTTAATTAATTAATAAGTTTTTTTTTAATTGAAGTTGGCCAACTTAGAAATTAAAAAAAAATCTAAAGTGATTTAAAGTCACGAGTGAATGTAGAAAAATGTTTGTGGAGGTGTACGAACACGATGACAAGTCGTACGGACGTGACATAGTACTGTACAACGGATCTGTTGTCTGTGGCAGAGTACGGATTGTGGCGGTACGGTGGGCAGATGGTACAACGAACATAGTACAGTGGATGGCACACAAAAAGATTGGCGGCTGCTGTGTGGATCTAAGCTTGGGTGGCTGCTGTATGGTCAGGTAATTTGCTGACTGTACAGTTGCCAAGGATTTGCTCTGATATCACTGTTATAAACAGTTCTTGTGTTAAAGATACGTAGATTTATAAAATATGTTGATTGATAACACAAGTATGATATATTGTTATTATGAAAGTATACTTTAGACATTCATGATAGCATAGTTTAGATATTCACTGGTCATGAGAGTGAATAGATGTGACTCTATGTTTTTTTTTGTTTGTTTGTTAGTTTGTTTTTGCCTTGCGAGATTATCATGTAGTTGTGAGATTATCATGTAGTTGTGTAAAGATATAATTATTTTAAAAGTAAATTGAAAAAATTGTAGTTAAGTTTTATTTTATTAATGGTCTAAATATTTATGATGGAGTGCTTATAATTCAATGCTATACGCTGAATGTATTGGAAATGAATTTGTGAATATAATGTAAAATGATATATTTGTGTTGTGGATATTATAATGCTATATGTTAAATGTATTGGAAAGGGATTTGTGATGATAATGTAAATTAATATATTTGTGTTGTGGATATGTTTGGAAGTATAAAGTTTTTTAATTTACATGCAAAAATAAAATATAATTTGATTTTTCAATTTGTTTTTTTTTAACAAATATTGGTGTATACAGTCTTCAAACTGGCAAATCAATGTTTTCATAATTTAATATTAGTTTCTTTAGAAATGCTAATGCAAAGATTCACAATTATTTGAAAGGTGAAATGAATAAAGTAAGTTTTTGTTAACATAATTTTGTAATTATATTTTTCAAATAATTGTGCATCTTTGTAGTGACTACTTTAGTTATGTTGATATTGAATTATGGGAACATATTACTTATTTCATTTTCCATACAAATTGCTAACTTTATGAGGGAATTCCTATTATAGGTATAGAATAAAATGAAAAAAATACATTGTAATATGCGAGGTAAGTTTTAATTATATTATTGAAAGAGAATAGTTTGGTAGGACAATCCGAGTGAGCTTAATGGCTAAGAACATGTGTTTCCTCCTTGGACGTCACAGGTTCAAATCCAAAGGGGGGTAGAGTATGTATACCTTCGTAGACTTTAGCTGTCAAATCGTTGCGGAGAGGGGGTCACTTCTCCCACAAACAAGGGGGTCTCATACACAAATTTGGTACCATGGTAGTTCTAGTAAAATATGAGTGTTTTGTTATGCCAAAAAATCTGCACCATTATGAATTTCATTATTCTAGAATTGTTTTTGCAACTTTGATTAAAACAAATATCACGATAACATGTAGTTGGTATATAACTACATTTAACTAGTGCCATTAGAATGAAGAATAATTTGGAATTTGGAATTTCCTAGAGTTGAAAGGAATCTAAAACATTTTGTGGGTTTACTTATGAACTTTAATGCTTAATTACTTCAATATAATAATCCACAGGCTTTGATCTTTAATTATTTTTAATTTGATGAGACTTTTTTAAATTTTTATGAAAGATTTGATGTGATAGTAACATTTACGTTCCAATATACCATGATCTTTATGTCAATAGGGGCAACCACAAGGGAGTGGTGCCTTTTAGTAACATAATGGTTGATTAATTGTGGTGTAATTATACTTGTTGCTTGGCCTTCTTCCCTCTTGTGCAGAAAATAAAAGATGAAATCTCCAATTGGTAGTACTCCATAGTGCCCTTGTCATATGCCTTCCTAAAAAATGCCCATTACTAAGTCAGGGACACCTATTATATCTATGTCTTGAAATTGTTTCTACGACATAAATACTTGTCTATACAAATTTCCTATCCCATGTTGGTTGAGAGAAGTGGTCCATGGTAGCATATTAAGCTTCAATATACCTTAATTCCTAAGTCAACGGGGGCAGTTAGATGGGAGTGGTGCCTCCTCCTAACATAATAGTTGATTGGTCGTGTGGTGAATATGCTTGTTGCTAGGCCTCTCCCCCCTCCTTTTGTGCAAAAAGTGATATCTCCAACTAGTTGTTCTCCACACCATCCCTCCACACACATTTCTAAAAAATGCCCATTACTAACTTTTTGACCTCAGGTTGTTGAAGGGGCAATTATAACTAGTTAAGGGCCCTCACACACAGACTATAAGGATTGGGTTCTCTTTGTGATTGATGGATCTCCCCCTCTTCAAAAAATAGAAGGGCTTTACGCCTTGACATTTCTTTGTGAAGCTTGAGGTTTTTGTACTTTGAGGAGGGTCCCTTATTTTCTATCGTTGCTATCAAGAGCTAAGAATTATGTGGCTTCATTGGATAATATTGCCTTAATGTTAGGATGATCTGTTGGGGTGACGAGATCCATACTTTTGATATTTTTGCTACCCCAAGCAATAGAATAGAACGGGCCTAGAGATGGAATTTGTCGATAATTGAAGTGTCAATGTGTTAAGGTAAACCCTAATTGCAAGAAATTATGAGATTTATATCTCACTTAGCTCTCATTGTTAGAGCAAAAAACCAACCTATAGTCTATGCTGGTAATAATTAATTATCATTTTAGATCGAAGTTTTATTGCATATTTGGTGATGTTTTCTATATAGCACACACCTAAGATGGTGATAGACATGTCGTTGCAAGACCTTAAGACAATGGCACTTCCAAAGCCATTGAGGAAGTTTTTCCTAAAGTTATATCAAGAAGATTTTTTTTTTTGACTTTGAGACTTGGCCTCCAATTGTCTATGTTCTGAACTAATCAAACATACTTTGCTTGGTTACTTTATATAGAGGTTCCATTTGAAAATATGATTATTGTTAACTCATGAGTTAGTTAAGTTCAACTTGATCTAATGTGTCTTTAGGTAAAAGTGCATTTCTTTAGTATGAATTAATATGCATTTATAGTTATGTAATTCAATGATCACAATATGTTATAGGCATAGAGTGATATCTCAACTCATATTCTCCTCGATCTTAACGATTATATTTATTTGTGTCTTAGCACCCGATTGGTCCATGATCTCTATTTAAAGAGCATGGAGGGTCATTTGTTCATGATCGATTGTGAGAAACTCTCTTGTAATTTTTTTTTTTTGCATTAATATATTGCTTCAAGTGGCCATGTAGGTTAGGGTTGTGGACTATTTCCCTCTTTGAGGGTTTTAACCATGTAAAAACACTAATGTTATGATCTTTGATCTGGTTGCATGAGTGGTTAATTAAGGTGTTTTTCTTGTGTGGGGATACTTTGTTATCTCGAACATGGTATCAAAATATGTTTGAAGAACCGTTCATGTTGTTGATCGATATCTTGAACCCATGTTCCCACATTTCTAGGTTTTTATATTTCTATGCATTTTTCGGCTAAGCGGACAATTCCATTGCATCCGGATTTTTTTTTTTAGTTAGAAACACTTTTTGTTTCACTCAAAAAATCATTTATGTTTGCCCAATATATGGTCATTTTTGTCAGATATGGAGGTATAAACTTGGAATACACCATTTTTTAATTTTTTTTACAGAGTTAATATTTCAGTTTTCTATTTTATTCCATGTTTTCTACTCTTTATGGTCTACGTATGCTTTTTGTCATGCACTTTGTGCGATCTCAACAAATTAGAAATAGAGAGAAAAATGATTTTTTTTGTGTATGCTCTTTGCTATGTGCTTTATGCGAGCTCAACAAATAAAAAACATAGAGAAAACTTGCATTTTCCGTGTAAGCTAACCAAGATTTAACCCCATTATGTTGAGATTCGAGGTTTTATTATTTTCGAAATTTCTCTTGTTTTTGTGTGCGACTGTGTTGTAGCGTGTGAGGTTGGTCGTGCAAATAATATAACACATACCCAACATTCTCTCACTTGTTGTTTTCTTTTCATATAGGGGGTCATAGGATTACATAGTCAATAATCCAAGGCAACAATGCCCATTGTTTCTCTACACCGGAAGAAATTCTCGGTGCTCACAAACTTTGTCAATGAATCTGCAACATTATTCATAGTGTCCACTTTCATCAATAAGGCATTCTTGTCTTCAACCATGTCTCTCACAAAGGGATACTAAATATCAATATGCATTGTCTTTGAATGACAAGTCAAGTTCTTTGCTAGGAAGATTGCATTATGACTATCACAATCTATCCTCCAGCTTGTTGTACCAACCCAATACCCGAACACAATCTCTATAACCATATTGCTTCCTTTCTTGCATGAGTGGATTCCATGTATTCATATTATGTAGTTGAGAGTGCCACTACAGATTGTCTTTTGCTCATCCAACTGATTTCTCCTCTAAACATGTTAAGCACATGCCCACTTGTAGATCTTATACGATATAGATCTCCATCCCAGTCTGCACCAACAAAGTCGTGTATGTCCAACACTCTGTCCAACCTGGTATTCCTTGGTAGCACAATCCATAAGTAGTAGTGCCACACAAATACATGAAAACCCTCTTTACTACTACCCAATGCTCCTTCCATGGTTTTGACATATACCTACTCAAAACTCCCACTGCATGTGCAATGTTTGGTCTAATACAGACAATTGCATACATCAAATTGCCAACCGCACTAGCATAAAGAACATGAGACATGTTTTATTCCTCTTCCTTTGTATTAGTACAATGATCTGCAGATAACTTTACACCTACACGAATAGGAACCCTAACCGTTTTACATTCCTGCATATCAAACCTCTGCAATATTGTCTCAACATGTTTCCCCTGATTTAACCAGAGTTTCATGTTTTCCCGATCTCTTTTAATTTCCATGCCCAAAATGAATTTTGTAGCACCAATATCATTCATGTCAAATTTAGAGTACAAATGAGTTTTTACATCCTGGATAATCTCCTTGTCGTTTCCTATCAACAACATATCATCCACATACAAGACCAAATAAATAAGACGATCACTAATTAATTTGAAATACACACAATGATCATCTTTGATCCTTGTGAATACAAGTCCCAACATATAAGTATCAAATTTTTGATACCACATCCTTGGTTATTATTTTAACTCATACAAGGAATTTTTTAGCCTACATACACGTTCTTTCTTTCCCTTCATTGCGAATCCATTTGGTTGCTTCATGTAGATTTCTTCTTCTAGATCCCCATGTAGATTTCTTCTTCTAGATCCATTTGTTCGACTTCAAAATCAAACGCAACAACAACATTTAAAAAAATCTAATACAAGCTAACTTGGCAACAAGAGAACAAATTTCACCAAAGTCAAATCCCTCTACCTGGGAATAACCTTTTGCTACTAATCAAGATTTTTCTTTCTCCACTTTATCTTCCGCATTCAAATTCTTCTTAAACATCCATTTTTTGCTAATGGGATTTCTTCTAGTTGAAAAATCCACTAGATCCCAAGCCTCATTCTTGTCCAATGTTGCCATTTCTTCAAACATGGCCTTTTTCCATAGTTTGCCATCCTTCGAATACACTTCCTCCCTAACAATTCTAGGATTATCATCAATAATAAACAAATAAAAATTTGAATGGAAATAAGGTGAAATATACCTTTTCGAGTTCCTTCTTTCTCGAACCGATCTCCTCAACATTGGCGTATGAAGATCGTCTTCTTCTTATTCACATTATTTTGTAGAGTCTGATTCATTATCCTTCAATTCAAACTTTATTTTATCTAGTTTTTACTCCCTTGATAGGACTTCCTGTTTGAAAACATCTTTGATTTCTCTAAATACCACATCTTGACTACACTACCTTCTTAGTTTATGGGTTCCAAAACTTATAACTTTTTAGACCATATTTATAACCAATAAAGATACACTTTTTAGCCTTTTTTATCTAGCTTACTATTGTTTTCTTTTGGAATGTGAACATAGGCGTCACAACAAAATACACTAAGATGTGTCAGAGAGGGTTTCTTACTAGTCCATACCTCGTGTGGAGTCTTTTCATCCAACGTTGATGAGGGTCATCGATTGACTAGGTAATATGTAATACCCACTTCCTCTGCCCAAAATTCTTGTCCTAACCTGACACTATTGAACATGCTCCTTGCTTTTAACATCAATGTCCTATTCATCCTTTCTGCAACTCCATTATGATGAGGTGTGTATGGAGTAGTATTTTTCCTTGTTATACCACACTTATAGAATTCTTTGAATTCATTTCTATGGAATTCTCCACCGTTATTTGTCCTCAATGCCTTAATTCTCTTCTTTGTTTGGTTCTCCACAAGAGCCTTAAACCCTTTGAATTTTCCAAAGACTTCAAATTTCTTCTTGAGGAAACAAATCCATGTATTCCTCAAGAATTCATCTATGAATGAGACATAGTACATATAATTTCCTAGTGATGGAATTGACATAGGTCCAAACACATCATTATGCACCAATTGTATTATTCCCTCTACCCTCATAGCACTAGAGGAGATTCTTACATGAGTATGCTTCCCATATAATCAATTTTCACATAAATCAAAATCTAGAGTGAAATTGACCATACCTTCAGCCATACTTTTACCGTGTTGTACTCGAAGGCCCTTCTCTCCGACACGTCCTAGTCTTTGATGTCATAACTCAATCTTTTCTCCAAGGATTGTAGGATTGTTTCCTTCTTCAGCTCCAATCTCATGAATAATGGAACTATTGCACCCGTCACTAATAGTTTTTCCCAATAACTTATATAGATTTCCAACCCGAACTCACTTCAACAACACAATTTCTCCTCGAACCATCCTGTAGGTTACCTTTTCAAACATTGTTTTTACACATGCATTGTCCATCTTGCTTACAGAAATCAAATTTTTGGCCAATCCTGGGATGTGCAAAAAACTAGGAAGTGTTCTAATCCTACCATCCATGAGATTCAACTTGACTTTTCCTCGCCCTACGATTTTGGTTTTCGAGTCATCTCCTAGAAAAATGTCACCTCCATCATACCTTTCATATTCTTAGAACCACTCTATGTGAGGATTCATATGAAAATATGCACCTGAGTCAACCATCCATGCCTCATTATCTGGATGTGTTCTTGAAGAATCCAAGTACACATCCCCTCCTTCGTCCACAAAGGTTTTTTCTTCTGTAGAAGGAGAATCATCATATCCCTTCCCTCTCTCAATACTTTTGGATCTACATTATTTCTTGTAATTCCCTTCTTTCCCAAATCTCCATCACACGTTTACAAATTGTTCGGGAGGTTTCGATCTTCCCCTGGATTTATATCTCCCACTTGAGGACTTATATCATTTCTTTCCTAGGAGCATCCTCTTGCAAATAAGGCATATTTTCTCTAGCGTTCCATGTTTTTCTACCTCATATCCTCCGACAACAAGGATGAGACCACATCATCAAAACCTAAAGTAGTCACATTACTACCTATGGCCACAACCAAACTATCCCACAAGTATGGTAAAGAGCACAATAGATTGATACACTTATTTTCATCCTAAATCTTAATATCGATAGATAGTAGCTGACTTACCATTGTATTGAAGGCGTTCATATTCTCTATCAGTGAGTCTCCATATTTCATCCTTAGGTTGTACATATTCTTCCATAGGAACAATTTGTTTACCATGGGCTTAGATTGATACAAATCCCCTAACTTATTCCATAATGTCGTGGTTGTAGCTTCCTCTGACACATTCAATAATACTAAATTTGAGAGACACAATCAGATTGAGATCTTCGCCTTCTGATTCAACTTTACCCAGTCTTATGTTGACGTTCTTGTAGGTGCAGTACTTGGATCCACAATGATCCATTGATATTTTTCCACCAATAGATCTTCCATCTTGAGCTTCCACAACTCAAAACTTTTCCCATTAAAATTCTCGATCTCTATTTTTGAATTTCTCTCCATTTCTTTTCACCACTAGAATCAATATCGCAAAACTCCCATTGTAACAAGGGTTATCATAGGCTCAAGCCAAACCTCTGACCACAAAGGTGCCCCCCTAAATCCAATAACTACTTTGATACCAAATGTATATTTTAACCTTGTACAATTAATTACTGCAAATGGATTCTTAATAAAAATAGAAAATATACAAATGACACACACACACACATTACATAGAGATTTTACTCTGGAAACCCAAACTAGGAAAATCAACAACCTGTTTAGAGCCGCACCTCTAATTTTTATTCATCATGCATCTTCATTGTTTACAATACAATATATATATGATCTTGCGGCATCCAAAACCCCTAATCCATTGACCCAGATTAGTCTAAAACCCCAATTCCTTAACCTGAATTAGAAAACCATGAGTGAAAACGGTTGGTTGAAAACCACTAAAAAACAGACGCAAAAACCCGGCAAAAAAAAAATTGGGGGCTTCGCCCCCTGCAGTGTGTGGGGTTGGTCATGAAAAGAATATAACACATTCCCTACTCTTGGGATCTAATTTGGAACCATGGAGTCTTTGTGGATACCCTTGTTTTCTATGTTCCTTTTACAGGGAAGTCAAATACTTGAAGCATTTCCTTTGTCATTACAGTCGGGATATAGTGGACACCTACGACAATTTGTCCTACACAATGCTCCAATCTACAAGATAAAATGCATAGTTGGAATCCCATATTGATGAGTCAAATAAGTGGGATTCTCTAAGATCAAAACTAGAGGATCATTTGTAGACTCTGGCATTATGAGAGATAAAGGCTATCACCTTTGTCACTAGCCTCAAAATGAAGTCTATGGAGCTAGATGCATATCTATCAATTGCCTCATACTTGCTAGTCAAAATTTTAGTTTCATGAATTTTTCTACTTGAAGCATGACCTTGTTTGGACCATTTTGTGATGGAAACATCAAAGACACTACCAAAGAACCTAGTGAAAACCAAGAGGAGTCTATGGCTAGCATTATCATGTGGTTTTATTTTATTTTTTAATTAGACTATGTTGTTTTGCTTTAGTTGCTTACTAGAACAATTTGTAAGACATTGTACCTACCACATCTCGGGCAAGCGAATTTTTTTATTTTTGCTTAGATGTCTCGTAGACTAGGTGGATACCTTTGTTGAGGCTAGACACATTTCCTTTTGAAATCTNACCGTTTTACATTCCTGCATATCAAACCTCTGCAATATTGTCTCAACATGTTTCCCCTGATTTAACCAGAGTTTCATGTTTTCCCGATCTCTTTTAATTTCCATGCCCAAAATGAATTTTGTAGCACCAATATCATTCATGTCAAATTTAGAGTACAAATGAGTTTTTACATCCTGGATAATCTCCTTGTCGTTTCCTATCAACAACATATCATCCACATACAAGACCAAATAAATAAGACGATCACTAATTAATTTGAAATACACACAATGATCATCTTTGATCCTTGTGAATACAAGTCCCAACATATAAGTATCAAATTTTTGATACCACATCCTTGGTTATTATTTTAACTCATACAAGGAATTTTTTAGCCTACATACACGTTCTTTCTTTCCCTTCATTGCGAATCCATTTGGTTGCTTCATGTAGATTTCTTCTTCTAGATCCCCATGTAGATTTCTTCTTCTAGATCCATTTGTTCGACTTCAAAATCAAACGCAACAACAACATTTAAAAAAATCTAATACAAGCTAACTTGGCAACAAGAGAACAAATTTCACCAAAGTCAAATCCCTCTACCTGGGAATAACCTTTTGCTACTAATCAAGATTTTTCTTTCTCCACTTTATCTTCCGCATTCAAATTCTTCTTAAACATCCATTTTTTGCTAATGGGATTTCTTCTAGTTGAAAAATCCACTAGATCCCAAGCCTCATTCTTGTCCAATGTTGCCATTTCTTCAAACATGGCCTTTTTCCATAGTTTGCCATCCTTCGAATACACTTCCTCCCTAACAATTCTAGGATTATCATCAATAATAAACAAATAAAAATTTGAATGGAAATAAGGTGAAATATACCTTTTCGAGTTCCTTCTTTCTCGAACCGATCTCCTCAACATTGGCGTATGAAGATCGTCTTCTTCTTATTCACATTATTTTGTAGAGTCTGATTCATTATCCTTCAATTCAAACTTTATTTTATCTAGTTTTTACTCCCTTGATAGGACTTCCTGTTTGAAAACATCTTTGATTTCTCTAAATACCACATCTTGACTACACTACCTTCTTAGTTTATGGGTTCCAAAACTTATAACTTTTTAGACCATATTTATAACCAATAAAGATACACTTTTTAGCCTTTTTTATCTAGCTTACTATTGTTTTCTTTTGGAATGTGAACATAGGCGTCACAACAAAATACACTAAGATGTGTCAGAGAGGGTTTCTTACTAGTCCATACCTCGTGTGGAGTCTTTTCATCCAACGTTGATGAGGGTCATCGATTGACTAGGTAATATGTAATACCCACTTCCTCTGCCCAAAATTCTTGTCCTAACCTGACACTATTGAACATGCTCCTTGCTTTTAACATCAATGTCCTATTCATCCTTTCTGCAACTCCATTATGATGAGGTGTGTATGGAGTAGTATTTTTCCTTGTTATACCACACTTATAGAATTCTTTGAATTCATTTCTATGGAATTCTCCACCGTTATTTGTCCTCAATGCCTTAATTCTCTTCTTTGTTTGGTTCTCCACAAGAGCCTTAAACCCTTTGAATTTTCCAAAGACTTCAAATTTCTTCTTGAGGAAACAAATCCATGTATTCCTCAAGAATTCATCTATGAATGAGACATAGTACATATAATTTCCTAGTGATGGAATTGACATAGGTCCAAACACATCATTATGCACCAATTGTATTATTCCCTCTACCCTCATAGCACTAGAGGAGATTCTTACATGAGTATGCTTCCCATATAATCAATTTTCACATAAATCAAAATCTAGAGTGAAATTGACCATACCTTCAGCCATACTTTTACCGTGTTGTACTCGAAGGCCCTTCTCTCCGACACGTCCTAGTCTTTGATGTCATAACTCAATCTTTTCTCCAAGGATTGTAGGATTGTTTCCTTCTTCAGCTCCAATCTCATGAATAATGGAACTATTGCACCCGTCACTAATAGTTTTTCCCAATAACTTATATAGATTTCCAACCCGAACTCACTTCAACAACACAATTTCTCCTCGAACCATCCTGTAGGTTACCTTTTCAAACATTGTTTTTACACATGCATTGTCCATCTTGCTTACAGAAATCAAATTTTTGGCCAATCCTGGGATGTGCAAAAAACTAGGAAGTGTTCTAATCCTACCATCCATGAGATTCAACTTGACTTTTCCTCGCCCTACGATTTTGGTTTTCGAGTCATCTCCTAGAAAAATGTCACCTCCATCATACCTTTCATATTCTTAGAACCACTCTATGTGAGGATTCATATGAAAATATGCACCTGAGTCAACCATCCATGCCTCATTATCTGGATGTGTTCTTGAAGAATCCAAGTACACATCCCCTCCTTCGTCCACAAAGGTTTTTTCTTCTGTAGAAGGAGAATCATCATATCCCTTCCCTCTCTCAATACTTTTGGATCTACATTATTTCTTGTAATTCCCTTCTTTCCCAAATCTCCATCACACGTTTACAAATTGTTCGGGAGGTTTCGATCTTCCCCTGGATTTATATCTCCCACTTGAGGACTTATATCATTTCTTTCCTAGGAGCATCCTCTTGCAAATAAGGCATATTTTCTCTAGCGTTCCATGTTTTTCTACCTCATATCCTCCGACAACAAGGATGAGACCACATCATCAAAACCTAAAGTAGTCACATTACTACCTATGGCCACAACCAAACTATCCCACAAGTATGGTAAAGAGCACAATAGATTGATACACTTATTTTCATCCTAAATCTTAATATCGATAGATAGTAGCTGACTTACCATTGTATTGAAGGCGTTCATATTCTCTATCAGTGAGTCTCCATATTTCATCCTTAGGTTGTACATATTCTTCCATAGGAACAATTTGTTTACCATGGGCTTAGATTGATACAAATCCCCTAACTTATTCCATAATGTCGTGGTTGTAGCTTCCTCTGACACATTCAATAATACTAAATTTGAGAGACACAATCAGATTGAGATCTTCGCCTTCTGATTCAACTTTACCCAGTCTTATGTTGACGTTCTTGTAGGTGCAGTACTTGGATCCACAATGATCCATTGATATTTTTCCACCAATAGATCTTCCATCTTGAGCTTCCACAACTCAAAACTTTTCCCATTAAAATTCTCGATCTCTATTTTTGAATTTCTCTCCATTTCTTTTCACCACTAGAATCAATATCGCAAAACTCCCATTGTAACAAGGGTTATCATAGGCTCAAGCCAAACCTCTGACCACAAAGGTGCCCCCCTAAATCCAATAACTACTTTGATACCAAATGTATATTTTAACCTTGTACAATTAATTACTGCAAATGGATTCTTAATAAAAATAGAAAATATACAAATGAAACACACACACACATTACATAGAAATTTTACTCTGGAAACCCAAACTGGGAAAATCAACAACTTGTTTAGAGCTGCACCTCTAATTTTTATTCATCATGCATCTTCATTGTTTACAATACAATATATATATGATCTTGCGGCATCCAAAACCCCTAATCCATTGACCCAGATTAGTCTACAACCCCAATTCCTTAACCATAATTAGAAAACCATGAGTGAAAACTGTTGGTTGAAAACCACTAAAAAACAGACGCAAAAACTCGGCAAAAAAAAAATTGGGGGCTTCGCCCCCTGCAGTGTGTGGGGTTGGTCATGAAAATAATATAACACATTCCCTACTCTTGGGATCTAATTTGGAACCATGGACTCTTTGTGGATACCCTTGTTTTCTATGTTCCTTTTACAGGGAAGTCAAATACTTGAAGCATTTCCTTTGTCATTATAGTCGGGATATAGTGGACACCTACGACAATTTGTCCTACACAATGCTCCAATCTACAAGATAAAAGGCATAGTTGGAATCCCATATTGATGAGTCAAATAAGTGGGATTCTCTAAGATCAAAACTAGAGGATCATTTGTAGACTCTGGAATTATGAGAGATAAAGGCTATAACCTTTGTCACTAGCCTCAAAATGAAGTCTATGGAGCTAGATGCATATCTATCAATTGCCTCATACTTTCTAGTCAAAATTTTAGTTTCATGAATTTTTCTACTTGAAGCATGACCTTGTTTGGACCATTTTGTGATGGAAACATCAAAGACACTACCAAAGAACCTAGTGAAAACCAAGAGGAGTCTATGGCTAGCATTATCATGTGGTTTTATTTTATTTTTTAATTAGACTATGTTGTTTTGCTTTAGTTGCTTACTAGAACAATTTGTAAGACATTGTACCTACCACATCTCGGGCAAGCGAATTTTTTTATTTTTGCTTAGATGTCTCGTAGACTAGGTGGATACCTTTGTTGAGGCTAGACACATTTCCTTTTGAAATCT
>JZKD02S2370063.1:15624-30287 GCA_000966675.3 Picea glauca
TATATATATATATATATATATATATATAATCCCTGAGGGTTAGCTCAAGCAATCATGAGCCAGATGTCAGATCTCTCCTCCAACTTGGGGAGGTCACGAGTTCGACTCTCTTATCCCCTTGGGTTTAGGTGCTTGGAACTTAGACACTAGTGGTTTACCTTAGTTACCACCTACCAATAGTAGTGAAGTCTCTAAAGGTTTCTCATGTACTTAAACCTAGGGGGAGTCTATGGCTAGCGCAAGCATGAGGTTTTTAAATTCTTTGTTGATTAGACTATGTTTTGCGACTTTATTTTCTAACTAGGATATTTTGTAAGACAATGTACCTTCCACATCCGAGGCAGGGGAACTTAATTAATTTTTATTTAGATATCTTGCAAACATATCTAACACTATTTGAAGACCCTCTCATGTTGTTGATCGAGATCTTGAACCCATGTTCCCACACTTCTAGCATTTTCTATTTCTATGCATTTTTCGGCTAAGCGGATTATTCCATTGCATCTGGAACACCATTTTTAGTTAGAAACACTTTTTGTTTCACTCAAAAAGTGTTTATGTTTGCCCAATATATGGTCATTTTTGTCAGATATGGAGGTATAAACTTGGAATACACCCTTTTTAATTTTTTTTACATAGTTAATATTTCAGTTTTCTATTTTATTCCATGTTTTCTACTCTTTATGGTCTACGTATGCTTTTTGTCGTGCACTCTGTGAAATCTCAATAAATTAGAAATAGAGCGGAAAATGATTTATTTTCTATGTATTCTCTTTTCTATGTGCTTTATGCGAGCTCAACAAATCAAAAACATAGAGAAAACTTGCATTTTCCAGGCAAGCTAACTGAGATTTAACCCCATTATGTTGAGATTCGAGATTTTTTTTTTTGAATTTTCTCTTGTTTTTGTGTGTGACTGTGTTGTAGCACGTGAGGTTGGTCATGCAAATAATATAACACATACCCAACATTCTCCCACTTGTTGTTTTCTTTTCATACAGGGGTTCACATGATTACATAGTCAATAATCCAAGGCAACAATGCCCATTGTTTCTCTACACCAGAATAACTTCTCAGTGCTCACAAACTTTGTCAATGAATCTGCAACATTCTTCAAACTGTCCACCTTCATCAACAACACATTCTTGTCTTCAATCATGTCTCTCACAAAGCGACACTAAATATCAATATGCATTGTCTTTGAATGATAAGTCAAGTTCTTCGCCAGGAAGATTGTACTTTGACTGTCACAATCTATCCTTCGGCTTGTACCAACCCAATACCCGAACACAATCTCTGTAACCATATTGCTTCCTTGATTGCATGAGTGGATGCCATGTATTCATATTATGTAGTTGAGAGTTCCACTATAGATTGGCTTTTGCTCATCCAACTTATTTCTCCTCCAAACATGTTAAACACATACCCACTAGTTGTAGGTCTTCTGCGATACAGATCTCCATCCCAGTCTGCATCAACAAAGTCATGTATTTCCAACACTCTGTCCAAACCTGGTATTCCTTGGTAGCACAATCCATAAGTAGTAGTGCCAGATAAATACCTTAAAACCCTCTTTACTACTACCCAATGCTCCTTCCATGGTTTTGACATATACATACTCAAAACTCCCATTGCATGTGCAATGTTTGGTCTAATAAAAACCATTGCATACATCAAACTGCCAACCACACTAGCATAAAGAACACGAGACATGTTCTCTTCATCTTCCTTTGTCTTGGTACACTGATATGCAGATAATTTTACACCTACAAGAATAGGAACCCTGACCGTTTTACATTCCTGCATATCAAACCTCTGCAATATTGTCTCAACATATTTCCCCTGATTTAACCAGAGTTTCATGTTTTCCTTATCTCTTTTAATTTCCATGCCCAAAATGAATTTTGTAGCACCAATATCCTTCATGTCAAATTTAGAGGATAATTGGGTTTTTACATCCTGGATAATCTCCTTGTTGTTTCGTATCAACAACATATCATCCACATACAAGACCAAATAAATAAGACGATCACTAATTAATTTGAAATACACACAATGATCATCTTTGCTCCTTGTGAATCCAAGTCCCAACATATAAGTATCAAATTTTTGATACCACATCCTTGGTTATTATTTTAACCCATACAAGGACTTTTTTATCCTGCATACAAGTTCTTTCTTTCCCTTCATTGCAAATCCATTTGGTTGCTTCATGTAGATTTCTTCTTCCAGATCCCCATGTAGGAAAGTTGTCTTCACATCCATTTGTTCTACTTCAAAATCAAACGCAACAACAACATAAAAAAAATATAATAGAAGCTAACTTGGCAACAAGAGAACAAATTTCACTGAAGTCAAATCCCTCTACCTGGGAATAACCTTTTGCTACTAATCAAGATTTGTATTTCTCCACTTTATCTTCTACATTCAAATTCTTCTTAACCATCTTTTTTTTGCTAATGGGGTTTCTTCTAGTTGAAAACTCCACTAGATCCCAAGCCTCATTCTTGTCCAACACTGGCATTTCTTCAACCATGGCCTTTTTCCAGAGTTTGTCATCCTTTGAATACACTTCCTCCCTAACAATTCTAGGATCATCATCAGTAATAAACAAAGCAAAATTTAAATGGAAATTAGGTGAAATATACCTTTTTGGGTTCCTTCTTTCTTGAACCGGTCTCCTCAATATTGGAGTATGAAGATCTTCTTCTTCTTATTCATGTTCTTTTGTAGAGTCTGATTCATTATCCTTCAGTTCAAACTTTATTTTATCTAGTTCTTCCTCCCTTGGTAGGACTTCCTGTTTGAAAACATCTTTGATTTCTCTAAATACCACATCTCGACTACACTACCTTCTTAATTTATTGGTTCCAAAACTTTTAACTTTTTAGACCATCTTTATAACCAATAAAGATACACTTTTTAACCTTTTTATCTAGCTTACTCTTGTTTTCTTTTGGAACGTGAACATAGGCATCACAACAAAATACCTTCATATGTGTCAGAGAAGGTTTCTTACCAATCCATACCTCGTGTGGAGTCTTGTCATCCAATGTTGATGAGGGTCATCGATTGACCAGGTAACATGTCCCACTTCCTCTGCACAAAATTCTTGTCCTAACCTGACACCATTGAGAATGCTCCTTGATTTTTCCATCAACGCCCTATTCATCCTTTCTACAACTCCATTATGTTGAGGTGTGTATGGAGTAGTATTTTTCCTTGCTATACCACACTTATATAATTCTTTGAATTCATTTCCACGAAATTCTCCATTGTTATTCGTCCACAACACCTTAATTCTCTTCTTCGTTTGGTTCTCCATAAGAGCCTTAAACTTTTTGAATTTTCCAAAGACTTTAAATTTCTTCTTGAGGAAACAAATCCATGTATTCATCAAGAAGTCATCTATAAATGAGACATAGTACATATATTTTCCTAGCGATGGAATCGAGATAGGTCCAAACACATCATTATGCACCAACTGTAATATTCCCTCTACCCTCGTAGTACCAGAGGAGAGTCTTACATGATTATGCTTCCCATATAAGCAGTGTTCACATAAATCAAAATCTAGAGAGAAATTGGCCATTCCTTCAGCCATACTTTTACTGTGTTGTACTCGAAGGCCCTTCTCTCCGACATATCCTAGTCTTTGATGTCATAACTCAATCTTTTCTCCAAAGATTGTAGGATTTTTTCCTTCTTCAGCTCCAATCTCATGAATAATGGAACTATTGCACATGTCACTAATAGTGCTTCCCAATAGCTTATATAGAGTTCCAACCCGAACTCCCTTCAACAACACCATTTTTCTCTTGTACAAGTGAAGTCTCTAAAGGTTTCTCATGTTTAAATTTGTTGGTCCTCTCTTGGCTTATAAAATCTCGCTAGCCCATACTAGTCATGGAGAACTACTTAAACATATCGTTCACCTCGTATGGATTTCTCCTATATGTTTGTTCATTGATCAAGACCTATGAAACTTTAAAAACCACTGAAAATTCAAGTTATGATCCATTATAATATTTCACACTTCAAACTTATCACTTGTTTCTTCTTTCTTCTACATTAAACACAACTTATCTTATGTACAACAATATCGTATTCCGTGTATCATGACTACCAAATGTATGTAGTGTGGCAAACAATGTGATAACACACAACCCACTCAATTATCACTCGACTAAGTACCAAAATATGAGTATAAAAATTAGAATTTACTATTACACTTGAAGTTTGAACACTTATTAAGTTGAATACAGTATATGAAAATTGGTCATCTAGCCAAGCTTTGTGACTGGAATAAGCTAAAAAGGTTATTCTTCAAAATGTTTGGTGTAAAAATTTAACAATTACTAGAATTAATATAATAAACCGATAAAGTTCAAAATTTACATACTTTCTCACCAATCAATCCAATCTTAATAAACCTATTTTTCATTCCTTAAAATCACAAACAACCTTCTCTCATTATTTTTTATATTTTCAATTCAAAGAAAAAGTAATCAAATCAAAGAATGACAACTGTAGTGTATCCAACCACCTAGCTGAGTCTTGTTAACTCTATTATTTTTGCTATGGTACCACCTTGTAGCATTTCTAGCGCCAGGTTAGGCCATGGCATAATAAAATTTATGTTTCTTAAACCATTTAGTTAATAACATGCTCTACTTATGCAACGATTATGAATGCAAATAACATACAATTCATGCATAAACAAGTATACTAAAACATATAGAATTCATATAAGTATTCATATAGTAAAAGCATGAAACACGGTTAAAAATAACACTTATCCTTCTAATAATTCACCAATTGCGTGGAAACCTCAGATGTTCCTCCCAACCATGACCCTGTTGCTCATAAACTTTCAGCAGCAAGTCACCCTTGAGTTGAGACTAGAAACACCACTAGGGAAGGCTTCCTAAACCACACTAAGGTCTATCTTGCATGATAAATCTCAGGTCAAGGTGCCAATTGCTGCAACTAGCCTATAGCCTCATGTTTCCCATAGCCTGTCCCACCCCAAGAAGTGTACCCCTTATCTTCCCAACAATCATTCGGTTGTCCCACTTCCATTCCGAGGCTTCAACAATAGGATAGACAAAAAGTCTTAGAGCTCTGTAGCTATTGCCCAATGAACAGGAAAAAACAATTCCTAACAGTTCTCTCACCCAAAGAGAATGCTCATGGTCTTGAAAACCCACTTCTTCAAACACACATGGAATTGAAAACCCACTTATTCAAATCAAATGATCTATGTTTACTGGTTACCAACAACTCCCAAATCTTCCCAGGTACAGGTATGAAGATGGATGGCTAGAGAGTATGGATGGTAAGAGTCAAGGTGAGAATGATCATCAGAATGATGAGTGAATGATGGAAAATGTACTAAGTTCTTAATTTTTATATCCATGTTGCAAACTTGACACTTGTCATGTTGGGAACTACATGGGCTCCACATGGTGATAAGTTCCACCCACTTAGGATCTTAGGATAGGTATGAATATATCTCATAAACTAGACTTTAGGAAATATTCTTATAACATTTCCTTGGCTTAAGCCCCCTTGGCTTAGCCCCTCTTCCTAGACCCTTAGCCCCCCTTCCCTCTACTGGATTTCTATCCCCCCATACTCTTTTGTATGGTTGGTTTGCAACAATGATGTATTTTTATTAATATCTGAGTGTGATTACATATTACAATGATAGGCTCGAGGGCCTTTTAGTATCTATGCTTCTCTGACCTAAGAATCACAGAGGCACTCTGGCCTCAAAGCATATTTATAAAGTCACTATAGCAAAAAATATCATGTCTCACTAGCCTATATGTACATTTTCAATTGGGGTTCAGCCTAGGGGTATTACATTCCCATCCCCCTTATTTATGCATTGTCTTCAATGTGTTTTATACACATGTACAATCAAAATATTCAAAAATCTTCGAAAAGATGTAGGTACTCCTCCTACATGGCATCTTCATGCTCCCAGGTCGCATCTTCGGGACAATAACAGGTCCACTGGATCTTTACTAATCCTATTTCTTGATTCTGGAGAAACTTTAGTTTCCGATCCAATATGCACACGGACAGAACTCGAAAGTCTCCTTCTTGCTCCACCTGATTCACATTCCAATCAATTATATGATTAGCATTAGGCACATACTTTTTAAGCAAAGACACATGGAATACATTATGAATGCACATGCATGCAGTAATTGAAATCATGTATGCAACATGACCAACCCTCTCCAAGATTTCAAATGGTCCACAATATATTGTTGCAAGCTTTGAATAGTTTTCCAACTTTAGGGAACTTCTCTTGGCCTTTACTTTTAAGAACACATGGTCCCCCACTTTAAACTCTTTGTGAGTTATACTCTTATTTGCATTACTTCTCTTCTTGTCTTGGGAAGCCTTTAAATTCTTTTTTATCTTCACCATTTTCTCCTCCATTTCCCTGAGAAATTATGGCCCAACCACTGCTTTTTTCTGTTGGGTTGTCCCAACTTACTAGGGTAGTGCACTTTCTGCCATATAATGCTTCAAATGGGATCATCTTCAAAGATGTTTGATACCCATTATTATAAGCAAACTCAACTAAGTGTAGGTATTCTTCTCGTTTTTATAGTTTATACATCACATACATCCTTATCATATCTTCAATTACTTGATTGACCCTCTTTGTTTACCCATCTGAATCTGGATGATAGGTTGTGCTAAAGTTCATATTTGTCCAAAATCCTTTGAATAATCCCTTCCAAAAGTTTGATATAAACTTGGGATCTCTATCATAAACAATTACCTTAGGCACACCATGAAGCCTAACAATTCCCCTCATATAGATATCTGCAATGTTAGTTGCCTCGTGAGTTAGCTTCACTGGAATAAAATGAGAAACTTTAGTGATATTATCCACCACCACCATGATGGAGTCATGTTGCTTTATTGTTTTGGACAGCTTAGTGATGAAATCAATTGTTACAACTTCCCATTTCCACTCAGGAATGGGCAATGGTTGTAACAAACCAGCTAGATGTATGCGCTCGACCTTTACGTTATGACATTCAAGACATATGGCTATATAATCGACCATCTCTTTCTTCATACCTTGCCAGAAATATTGGCTCTTGACAAATGCAATAGTTTTTTGGTAACCTAGGTGCCCAACATAAGGCACGTTATGCATCTTTCTCAGCACCATATTTTTCAACTCCTGAGAATTAGGCACATAAAATATGCCCATGTACATGAGGATTCCATCCTCCTCTTGCTCATAATCTTGCATTTTTTGTTGATTATTACCTTGCTATAATTTTTCTTTTTTCCCCATATAGTGCTAATCGGATTTTGCATCTTCTAAATTTTTTTCTTTCAAATTAGATTTATACATGTGAATGGTTGTAGCATGCATCTCATGCACCCTTCTATTAAGTGCATCAACCACCTTTTTCTCTTTTCCTTTGATATGCTTTATCTCGAAGTCATATTCACTGAGGAGTTCCACCCATCTACTTTTTCGGGCATTCAAAGTTGGTTGTCCAAATAAATATTTCAGACCACTATGGTTTGTTCTTAGCTCAAATATTTTTCCCATGAAGTAGTGCCTCCACATATTCAAGGCATGTACTATGACTGCCAATTATAAATCATGAGTGGCATAGTGTCTCTCATGCTCTTTTGACTTTCTTGATTCATAGCATATCACATGCCTATTTTGACTAAGGACTCCACCAAATCCTTCCTTGCATGCATAAATGCACACAACAAAATCTTCATTTGGGTTAACAATCCTTAAGATTGGTGCACTTGTCAATAAGTTCTTTAAGTGATGAAAACTCCGTTCACGATCAACAATCCATTCAAACCTGACACCCTTCTTTTGCAAAAAAGTAATTGGTTGTGCAATCTTTTGAAATCCCTCAATAAATCTTCTATAATATCTTTCTATCCCCATGAATGACCTCACCTCAGCTACATTCCTTGGCACTAGCCATCCCTCAATGACTCTTATATTTTCTAGATCCATTGTTATTCCTTCCTCTGAAATGATACGTCCTAAATAATGTATCTGTCTTTTGTGGAATGAGCACTTGCTCAACTTTGCATACAATTGATGCTCCCTCAATACTTGTAGCACCATCCTCAAGTGTTTCTCATGATCTTCTTCAATATTAGAGTAGAGAAGAATTTCGTCAAAGAATACAATGACAAACTTATCCAAATAATTTCTGAAAGTACCATTCATCAAACACATAAAGGCAGTTGGTGCATTTGACAACCCAAATGGCACCATTGTAAACTCATAATGGTCATACCTCGTTTTGAAGGTCGTATTGTCGATATCTTCTTCTTTAATTCTCACCTGATGATAGCCTGATATGAGGTCAATCTTGGAGAATGTCTTGGCATCTTTTAACTTATCAAAAAGATCATCTATCCTTGGAAAATGATACTTGTTCTTCACAGTCACCTTATTCAATTAACAATTACTAGAATTAATATAATAAACCGATAAAGTTCAACATTTACATACTTCCTCACCAATCAGTCCAATCTTAATAAGCCTATTCTTCATTCCTTAAAATCATAAACAACATTCTCTCACTAAATTTTTATATTTTTCAATTCAAAGAAACACGAACCAAATCAAAGAATGGCAATTGTAGCATATCCAACCACCTAGTTGAGTCTCGTTACCTCTATTCTTTTTACTCTGATACCACCTTGTAGCATTTCCAGCCCCTCGTTGGGCCATGCCATAATAAAAAAAAAAAGAATTTTGATACCATTTAGTTAATAACATGCTCTACTTATGCAACAATTATGCAATGCAAATAACATACAATTCATGCATAAACAAGTATAATAAAACATACATAATTCATATAAGTATTCATACAGTAAAAGCATGAAACACATATAAAAATAACACTTATCCTTTTAATAATTCACCAACTGTGTGCAGGCCTCAAACGTTCCTCCCAACCATAGGCTTTGCTTCTCATAAACTCTCAGCAACAGGTCACCCCTGAGTTGAGACTAGAAACTCCACCAGGGAAGGATTCCTAAACCAAACTAAGGTTTATCTTGCACGATAAATCTCAGGTCAAGGTGCCAACTGTTGCAAATAGCTTATAGCCTCTCATTTCCCATAGCCTATCCCACCCCAAGAAGTGTACCCCTTCTTTGCTCAACAATCCTTTGGTAGTCCCATTTCCCTTATGGGTATTCAACAACAGGTTGGACAAAAAGTCTTAGAGCTCTCTAGCTATTTCCCAACGCACAAGGAAAAACAATTCCCAGTAGTTCTCTCACTAGAGAAAATGCTCACAGGCCTGAAAACCCGCTTCTTCAAATGCACATGGGCCTGGCAACCTACTTCTTCGGCTCAAATGATCTCGAATCACTGGCTACCAACAACTCCCAAATATTCCTAGGTACAGGGACGAAGATGGATGGCTAGGAGAGTACGGATGGTAAGAGTCAAGGTGAGAATGATGAGTGGATGATGGAAAATGTATTAAGTTCTTACTTTTTATATGCATGTTCCAAAATTGAAACTTGTCATGTTGGGAACTACATGGGCTCCACATGGTGATACGTTCCTCCCACTTAGTAACTTATGATAGGTATGAATATATCCCATAAACTAGACTTTAGGAAATATTCTTATAATATTTCCTTGGCTTAGCCCCTCTTCTTAGACCCTTAGCCCCCCTTCCCTCTAGTGGAGTTCTAGCCCCCCATACTCTTTTGTCCGGTTGGTCTGCAACAATGATGTATTTTTATTAATATCCGAGTGTGATTACATATTACAATGATAGGCTCATTGGCCTTTTATCATCTAGGCTTCTCCGGCCTAAGAATCACGTAGGCACTATGGCCTCAAAGCATATTTATAAAAGCACTATGGCCCAAAATATCTTGGCTCACCAATCTATATGTACATTTTCAATTGGGTTTCGGCCTAGGGGTATTACATTCCCCTCCCCCTTATTTATGCATCATCCGCAATGTGTTTTATACACATGTACAATCAAAATCTTAAAAAATATTCAAAAAGATGAGGGTACTCCTCCCCCATGGCATATTCATGCTCTCATTTTTCATCTTTAGGACAATAACATGTCCACTGGACCTTTACCAATCCTATTGCTCAATTTCAGAGAAACTTTAATTTTCGATCTAATATGCACATCGACTGAACTCGAAAGTCTCCTTCTTGCTCCACCTGAATCACATTCCAATCAATTATATGATTAGCATTGGGAACATACTTTTTAAGAAAAGACACGTGGAATACATTATGAATGCACATGCATGCAGGAAGTGCAAGCATGTATGCAATATGACCAATCCTCTCTAGGATTTCAAATGGTCCACAATATCTTGCTACAAGATTTGAATAGTTTCCCAACTTCAAGGAGCTTCTCTTGGCCTTTACTTTTAAGAACACATGGTCCCCCACTTTAAACTCTTTGTGAGTTCTACTCTTATTTGCATAACATTTCTGATTGTCTTGGGAAGCCTTTAAATTCTTTTTTATCTTCACCATTTGCTCCTTCATTTCCCTAAGCATTTATGGCCCAACCACTGCTCTGTCTATTGAGTTGTCCCATCTTACTAGGGTATTGCACTTTATGCCATATAATGCTTCAAATGGGATCATATTCAAATATGTTTGATACCCATTATTATAAGAAAACTCAACTAAGTGTATGTAATCTTCCCATTTTGATGGTTTATTCATCACATACATCCTTAGCATATCTTCAATTACTTGATTGACCCTCTATGTTTTCCCATCTGATTTTGGATGATAGGTTGTGCTAAAGTTTAGATTTGTCCCAAATCCTTTGAATAATCCCTTCCAAAAGTTTGATGTAGACTTGGGATCTCTATCAAAAACAATTTCCTTAGGCACACCATGAAGCCTGGAAATTCCCTTCACATAGATATCTGTAATGTTAGCTACCTTGTGAGTTAGCTTCACTGGAATAAAATGAGCATATTTAGTGAACTTATCCACCACCACCATGATGAAGTCATGTTGCTTTACTGTTTTGGGAAGCTTGGTGATGAAATCAATTGTTACAACTTCCCATTTCCACTCAGGATTGGGCAATGGTTGTAGAAAACTAGCTAGATGTATGTGTTCGGCCTTTACTTTATGACATTCAAGACATCTGACTATATAATCGACGACCTCTTTCTTCATACCTGGCCAGAAATATTGGCTCTTGACAACTGCAATAGTTTTTTGGTAACCTAGGTGCCCAACATAAGGCACATTATCCATCTCTCTCAGTACCAGATTTTTCAACCTCTGAGAAATAGGCACATAAAATCTTCCCCTGTACGTGAGGATTCCATCCTCCCTTTTCTCATAATCTTGCATTTTCTGTTGATTATTACCTTGCTATAATTTTTCTTTTGTTTCCATATAGTGCTAATCGGATTTTGCAGCTTCTAAAATCCTATCTTTCAAATCAGATTTGTACATACGAATGGTTTTAGCATGCATCCCATGCACCCTTCTGCTAAGTGCATCAACCACCTTGTTCTCTTTTCCTTTGATATGCTTTATCTCGAAGTCATGTTCACCAAGGAGTTCCACCCATATACTTTGTCTGGCATTCAAAGTTGGTTATCCAAATAAATTATTTAGACTACTATGGTCTATCCTTAGCCCAAATATTTTTCCCATGAGGTAGTGCCTCCACATATTCAAGGCATATACTATGGTTGCCAATTCTAAATCATGAGTGGCATAGTGTCTCTCATGCTCTTTTGACTTCCTTGATTCATAACATATCACATGCCCATTTTGAGTAAGGACTCCACCAAGTCCTTCCTTGCATGCATCAATGCACACAACAAAATCTTCATTTGGGTCAACAATCCTCAAGATTGTTGCACTTGTCAATAAGTTCTTCAAGTATTGAAAACTTCTTTCACAATCAACAGTCCAGTCAAACCTCACACCCTTCTTTTGCAAACAAGTAATTGGGTGTCCAATCTTTGAAAATCCCTCAATAAATATTCTATAATATCTTTCTAGCCCCATGAATGATCTCACCTCAGCTAAATTTCTTGTCATTGGCCATCCCTCAATGGATCTTATATTTTTCAGATCCACTACTATTCCTTCCTCTGAAATGCTATGGCCCAGATAATGTATCTGTCTTTGGTAGAATGAACACTTGCTCAACTTTGCATATAGTTGATTCTCCCTCAATACTTGTAGCACCATCCTTGAGTGTTTCTCATGCTCTTCTTCAATATTAGAGTAGAGAAGAATGTCATCCAAGAAGACAATGATAAACTTATTCAAATAATTTCTGAAAACATCATTCATCAAACACATAAAGACAATTGGTTCATTTGACAACCCAAATGTAATCACTGTAAACTCATAATGGTCATACGTCATTCTGAAGGTCATCTTGCCGATATCTTCTTCTTTAATTCTCACCCAATGATAGCCTGATCTGAGGTCAATCTTGGAGAATATCTTGGCATCTTTTAGTTTATCAAAAAGATCATCTATCGTTGGAAAAAGATATGTGTTCTTCACAGTCGCCTTATTTAGCCGCCTTAAGTCAATTCAAAGCCTCAAGGTCCCATCCTTCTTTTTCACAAATAATACTAAGGCACCCCAAGGTGACACACTTGGGCATATATACCCCTTCTTCAAAATCTCTTCAAGTTGCATTTGCAATTCCTTTAGCTATGGTGTACTCATCCTATAAGGCGTCTTCGACACTAAGGTTGCTTCAGGCATCAAATTAATAGAGAAATCAATCTCTCTTTGGTGGCAACCCTAGTATCTCTTTAAATATATCTTCAAACTCTTTTAAGACATCTTAGTCTTCAATATTTGGCACTTTATCCTTGGTTTCCTCCTCCATATGAGCTGCATAAATTTGACACCCTTTCTTGAAGCTTTTCTTCAGTTGCAAGGTTGAAACTTCTCTGATAGTTACTACCCTTGGAATACCTTGAACTATTCTTGAGTTCCATTCCTCATCTAAGCAAGTAATTTCCTTATTATAACAGTCTAGGACAACATGATGCTCGTCCAACTAGTCCATACCAATTAGACAATCATATGAACCCAAATGTATGATATTCAAATCTACCTTTATGTTCAACCCATTCATGTCCATTGGATACTCCTTAACCATATCATTAATTCTTCTTTTAACTCTAGTGGCTAGTTGTACCAACCAAGATTTCCCAAGTTTTCTTCTTGGTAAATGAAATATTTCCACCATCTTAGGATCTATATAACTATGACTAGCTCTTGAATCAATCAAATTAGAAATAGGATGTTCATTAATGTTACCTTCTAGTTCAATCATATGAGATTGAAATTCAACTTGCTTGTTGTCCAGGGCTGCATAGATCCTTGGCATGTTTTTGCCCATGTCCTCAACTGTATCATCCCACTGTACATTGTGAACAATCCTCACTTTTTCACCTCTATGAGGACAATATATGTACAAGTGATCTCCATTACAACCACAACATTTCATAGGTTCTTGCCTTGGTCTTTTTTCCATTGTTTCTGAAATTCTAGGCTCTTTTTTATTTGCTTGCCCCTGAGAATTATTTCTGAAGAATGGTGGCTTTTCCCCCTTCTTCCTTTGCTCCATATCACCCTTCTTCTTATCTTTCCAAGCCTTGTGGAAGTTTGGTCTTCCTCTATGTTGATCATAGAGACACTTGGCCCTCCTTATTGCTTCATCCAACATCTTGGGATCATCATACTGTATCTTTTCATTGAATATTGATGGCATCCCACTCAGGAACCTTTGAATCTTGGCCTATTCATTTTTTATGAAGTCAACATACTTCAACAATTCTAAAAATATTTTTAATACTCATCCATGGTCATACTCCCAAGCTTGAGTTCAAAGAACTCCTTCATCTTCCTATCATAATAACACTTGGTCAAGTATTTCTTCTGAATGTACTTCTTGAACTGCCTCCAAGTGATCTTCTTCTCATCAATGTGTTGTAATTGCAGAAGTTGGTCCCACCACATTGATGATTTTCCCTTCAACTATTAAATGGAAATTATTCTTTTTGCCTGTGAGGAATAATTGTCCAACTGAAAGTATCTCCTCATCCCCAAAAACAAAGTTTTTGCGTCTTCATATTTCTTTTGATCACCATCAAAGGTAGGAGGTTTAATATTATTCATTTCTCCTTGTAGTTCATCCACCCCAAACCTCCTCTTATGCTTTCTGACAGGAGATATACTTGGATTGTTGTATGTCCTTCTAGTTGAGTTCCTTGGTGAGTGATGATGTCTACCCGCACTTCTAAATTCTTTCCTTTTGGTAGGAGATTTATGACTCCTGGACTTGCTTGATTCTGTCTCCTTAACCATTTTCTATTCTATTATATCCAAGCTTTGCAACATCTTAATGTTGAATCCATCTTGCTACTCCTTAGCCGTCATAAGTCTCTCACTATCAGTCTTATATCTTTGCACATTTCTTTGCATACTCTTAATAGTCTCCACTAAATTCATGCTCTCCTCTTTTCCTTCTTTGTGCCCATTGGATTATGTCCTTGCATTACCCATGCTCACACCCAACCCCTTGACTTCATCTTCATAGTTGTAAGTTCTCTAAGCATCTTATGTGCCT
>JZKD02S2370074.1:11655-23087 GCA_000966675.3 Picea glauca
AACACACACTTTTTAGGAGATTTTTATGAATACAGATCATTTCTATTTCATTTTATCATAGCTCTCCTATTGTGAGAAGACTACTTGGCTGAAATTTGTGCCCCTCTTGGAAAAAATCATTTTCTCTCTCTTGTGATATGGTTTATCTCTTGTATTATGGAATGAATTGATGCACCATCTCTTGGAGGTTATTTCTCTTGCTTCAGTGATGAAGGATTCTTGGTAACTAGGGTTTTTCTTGACATTTTTTGGAATTGGTAGGGAAAATATGAACTTTGTTAGGTTTGTTTCTTGTTCCATGGTTTTTATAGACTAGATCCTTAGAGGATAAGGGCATACACCCTCCACCAATTTTTATCATTATTATTTGTTGAAAGGGATATTGCAAAGGTTTCTAGGAGGAGTAAATGGGATTACACCCTCCTAGATTTTACCTTGTTGGGGTTGTTAGAATATAGAAGATTGTGCTTGTTTTACCATTGACGATACCCTCGTCACCCAACCACAGGCCGAAGCCACCCTCCAAGAACCTTGACCTTGACCGAGAAAAAAATCATGGTAGCAATCCAATAGCCAAGAGAGGCTAATGCACCAAGCAAGAATAGAAACTAAGCTGAATAGATGATCCCACCCAGAGGCTAGCGCACACCTTCCCAGAAACCTACGCAGAAGCTGCAACTGCACTTGTGCAGATCTAGTTCTCTCTGCAACTCGTGAGATGTGAATAATGAAAATTGGCGCCCTGTATTTATAGTAATCTTGGTAGTTTAACTGGGGCCGACTTCTCCTTCTGGGTATTAATAAATTCATATTAAATATATTTCTGCAGCCGACAACCTGTCTAGGGTTTCCTTCATTTATTTGCTTCCTTCCAAAGGATTCTAGTCTCGTCATAGGTCACAATAGAGGTTCATACCTCCCGAAGCTACTATAATATTAACACTCCCTCCTAGCTAGGGAGGTATGGTCTTGAGCACAATATACCATTCAAATGGTAGCAACATGAGTATCGTCATTATTATCCAACTGGATAATATCCTATGATAACTGGTACAATATCAATTCATAGAACACACATGTGTCTATCCAGGTAGTATGCAACTACTCAAACCATGAAACATAGTCACAAACAGTGGAACAAATCCACCACAGTAGTATATCTATACTATCTGGAGACAAGCAGTCTCTGGGCCAAAATTTCACTCACATCTGTGAGTTCTAAAAGAATATATGCCTTATGAACAATGGAACATATACACCATAGTAGTTTACATCTACTGTCATATATTCTTCATAAAAAACATCTGATAGCAACCTGCATAGAAACAATGTTATGATAAAAACTGAATCATCTGGGCCAATCTTTCACTCACATATGTGAGATCTGAAAGAATATCTACCCTCAGTATATAATATCAACAATGGGCTATCTTCCCCATTCTTCTCAAACAAGGAAGAAGGATTATTTTTTATTTCTGAGCCTAGACCATTTCTCACCCTAGGCCATTCTTCCTACATTAATTAAAGTGCACCCTGAACAGAATGTATAAACCCTAAGAAATGTTTGGACCATTCCTCACCCTGGTCCATTCCTCCTACACTAATTAAAGTGCACCCTGGAGAGAATGTATAAACCCTAAGGAATGATTGTCCCTGATTTCTGAGCCTGGACTATTCCCCACCCTGGGCCATTCCTCCTATACTTATCAAAGTGCACCTTGGAGAGAATTTATAACCCTAAGGAATGTCTATCCTACATCAACCTCCAAAATGGACCATTCTTCGAAACTTCTCACAACTGTGAACTTCGAAAGAATGACTTCCCGACAAGGCAGACCATTCTACTTGACCACTACTCAGAGTGACTGCTAAGAAGAATGATTGTCCTAGACCACTCCCCATGTTAACCATAATGGGAAGTCATTGTCTATGATACATCAGCAATCAGTCTGCCTCCCATGTTAAATACAATGGGAAGTTACTGTCTGTAAGAAATCTCAATCCACTTTCCGAATAGGAAAGGATCTGTCCAATTTGGGCTATTTTATAAAAACAAATAATGTTTTCAGTGCTCCCTCCCAACTGGAGAGTTATTTAAATCACAAAAATAAATGTTTTTCAAGAATGTTTTTCCGTACCTTCTCCTAGCTTGGAGAATCTACCCTTTCAGCTAAGGGAGTTATTTCCACGATTCCCATCTTCTCTCGGAAATATCCAAACTTGATTCTGGATAGAGGTTTTGTTAGGATATCTGTTGTCTGCTCATCAGTGGGGATATACTCAAGCTTTACCTCTCCTTCTTGGAATTTATCTCAAATAAAGTAGTATTTGATCTCAATGTGCTTCAACCTTTCATGAAACAATGGATGTTCAGATAATCTTATGCAACTTTGATTATCACAATATATTATGGTCGATTCTGGAGTCTGATCAAATAAATCAAATATTAACTTCCTTAGCCATACTACTTCTGTGCATGCTTCACAAGCTTCCATATACTCTGCTTATGTTGTGTTGAGTGCGACAGACTTCTGTTTCCTGCTACCCCAAGATATCATAGCGGAGCCCAAGCTGAAACACATACCTGAGGTACTCTTTCTATCTTCTGCACTTCATGCCCAATCAGAGTCTGTGAATCCATGATGTTGGATATCACTGGATGCAGTATATCTCAAGCCATAGTTTATTGTCCCACAAATATATCTTAGGACATGCTTTGCAGCTATCTAATGCTCTTGTCTAGGTTCCACCTGGAACTGACTTAATCTATTTACAGCAAAGCAAATATCTGGTCAAGTATTTACCAAATACATCAATGATCCAATTAGTTGTCCATATAGAGATGGATCTACTAGATCAGAATCTGGGACTTTCACTTTTCTTATATCTTCATTCATAGGAGTGTCCATGGACTTACAGTCCATCATTCCAAACTTTTGAAGGATATTTATTGTGTACTTTCCTTGTCCAAAAAATACTTCACCATACTTCTAGTCCCAAGTAATAATGCATGAGACCTAGATCTTTCATATCAAATTCAGAGGCTAATTACTTCTTGCACTGGATGATTAGAGATTCTTCACCTATTATGAATAGATCATCAACATATAATAGTAGAATCGTAGGTGCGTTATCCACGACTTTGTAATAAAGGTTTGGATCTACATGACTCTTAGAGAAACCAAGTCTTGTTAGATAGTTGTCCATTCTGGCGTACCAAGCCCTNTTCTCCTAGCTTGGAGAATCTACCCTTTCAGCTAAGGGAGTTATTTCCATGATTCCCATCTTCTCTCGAAAATATCCAAACTTGATTCTGGATAGAGGTTTTGTTAGGATATCTGCTGTCTACTCATCAGTGGGGATATACTCGAGCTTTACCTCTCCTTCTTGGAATTTATCTCGAATAAAGTAGTATTTGATCTCAATGTGCTTCAACCTTTCATGAAACACTGGATGTTCAGATAATCTTATGCAACTTTGATTATCACAATATATTATGGTCGATTCTGGAGTCTGATCAAATAAATCAGATATTAACTTCCTTAGCCATACTGCTTCTGTGCATGCTTCACAAGCTACCATATACTCTGCTTATGTTGTGCTGAGTGTGACAGACTTCTGTTTCCTGCTGCCCCAAGATATCATAGCGGAGCCGAAGCTGAAACACATACCTGAGGTACTCTTTCTGTCTTCTGCACTTCATGCCCAATCAGAGTCTGTGAATCCATGAAGTTGGATATCACTGGATGCGGTATATCTCAAGCCATAGTTTATTGTCCCACGAATATATCTTAGGACATGCTTTGCATCTATCTAATGCTCTTGTCTAGGTTCCACCTGGAACTGACTTAATCTATTTACAGCAAAGAAAATATCTGGTCAAGTATTTACCAAATACATCAATGATCCAATTAGTTGTCGATATGGAGATGGATCTACTAGATCAGAATCTAGGACTTTCACTTTTCTTATATCCGCATTCATAGGAGTGTCCATGGACTTACAGTCCATCATTCCAAACTTTTGAAGGATATTTATTGCGTACTTTCCTTGTCCAATGAATACTTCACCGTGCTTCTTCCATACTTCTAGTCCCAAGTAATAATGCATGAGACCTAGATCTTTCATATCAAATTCAAAGGCTAATTCCTTCTTGCACTGGATGATTAGAGATTCTTCACCTATTATGAATAGATCATCAACATATAATAGTAGAATCGCAGGTGCGTTATCCACGACTTTGTAATAAAGGTTTGGATCTACATGACTCTTAGAGAAACCAAGTCTTGTTAGATAGTTGTCCATTCTGGCGTACCAAGCCCTTGGAGCTTGATTGAATCCATATAGAGCTTTCTTCAATCTGCAAATGTGAGTGTCTCTGGAGTGTACCTCGAATCCTTGAGGTTGTTCAATATACACTTCTTCTTCAATAGCTCCATTGAGAAAGGTTGTCTTTACATCCATATGGTGTAGATTCCATCCCATGGAAGCGACAAGAGATATGATAGCTCTGATGGAGGTATACCTTGCCACTGGATCAAAGGTTTCGTCATAATCTTCTCCCTACTTCTGGAAGAACCCTCTGGCCACAAATCTTTCCTTATATTTATCCACGCTTCCGTCTGCTGCATGTTTGATCTTGCATACCCATTTNCTCGAATAAAGTAGTATTTGATCTCAATGTGCTTCAACCTTTCATGAAACACTGGATGTTCAGATAATCTTATGCAACTTTGATTATCACAATATATTATGGTCGATTCTGGAGTTTGATCAAATAAATCAGATATTAACTTCCTTAGCCATACTGCTTCTGTGCATGCTTCACAAGCTGCCACATACTATGCTTATGTTGTGCTGAGTGCGACATACTTCTGTTTCCTGCTGCCCCAAGATATCATAGCGGAGCCCAAGCTGAAACACATACCTGAGGTACTCTTTCTGTCTTCTGCACTTCATGCCCAATTAGAGTCTGTGAATCCATGAAGTTGGATATCACTGAATGCGGTATATCTCAAGCCATAGTTTATTGTCCCACGAATATATCTTAGGACATGCTTTGCAGCTATCTAATGCTCTTGTCTAGGTTCCACCTGGAACTGACTTAATCTATTTACAGCAAAGCAAATATCTGGTCAAGTATTTACCAAATACATCAATGATCCAATTAGTTGTCGATATAGAGATGGATCTACTAGATCAGAATCTGGGACTTTCACTTTTCTTATATCCACATTCATAGGAGTGTCCATGGACTTACAGTCCATCATTCCAAACTTTTGAAGGATATTTATTGCATACTTTCCTTGTCCAAGGAATACTTCACCGTGCTTCTTCCATACTTCTAGTCCCAAGTAATAATGCATGAGACCTAGATATTTCATATCAAATTCAGAGGCTAATTCATTCTTTCACTGGATGATTAGAGATTCTTCACCTATTATGAATAGATCATCAACATATAATAGTAGAATCGCAGGTGCGTTATCCACGACTTTGTAATAAAGGTTTGGACCTACATGACTCTTAGAGAAACCAAGTCTTGTTAGATAGTTGTCCATTCTGGCGTACCAAGCCCTTGGAGCTTGATTGAATCCATATAGAGCTTTCTTCAATTTGCAAACGTGAGTGTCTCTGGAGTGTACCTCGAATCCTTGAGGTTGTTCAATATACACTTCTTCTTCAATAGCTCCATTGAGAAAGGCTGTCTTTACATCCATCTGGTGTAGATTNAGCAAAGCAAATATCTGGTCAAGTATTTACCAAATACATCAATGATCCAATTAGTTGTCGATATAGAGATGGATCTACTAGATCAGAATCTGGGACTTTCACTTTTCTTATATCCGCATTCATAGGAGTCTCCATGGACTTACAGTCCATCATTCCAAACTTTTGAAGGATATTTATTGCGTACTTTCCTTGTCCAAGGAATACTTCACCGTGCTTCTTCCATACTTCTAGTCCGAAGTAATAATGCATGAGACCTAGATCTTTCATATCAAATTCAGAGGCTAATTCCTTCTTGCATTGGATGATTAGAGATTCTTCACCTATTATGAATAGATCATCAACATATAATAGTAGAATCACAGGTGCGTTATCCACGACTTTGTAATAAAGGTTTGGATCTACATGACTCTTAGAGAAACCAAGTCTTGTTAGATAGTTTTCCATTCTGGCGTACCAAGCCCTTGGAGCTTGATTGAGTCCATATAGAGCTTTATTCAATCTGCAAATGTGAGTGTCTCTGGAGTGTACCTCGAATATTTGAGGTTGTTCAATATACACTTCTTCTTCAATAGCTCCATTGAGAAAGGCTGTCTTTACATCCATCTAGTGTAGATTCCATCCCATGGAAGCGACAAGAGATATGATAGCTCTGATGGAGGTATACCTTGCCACTGGAGCAAAGGTTTCGTCATAATCTTCTCCCTACTTCTGGAAGAACCCTCTAGCCACGAATCTTTCCTTATATTTATCCACGCTTCCGTCTGCTGCATGTTTGATCTTGCATACCCATTTTGAGGTTACCACTGATTTTTCTTTAGGTTTGGGTACAGTTTCCCATANGAGGTTGTTCAATATACACTTCTTCTTCAATAGCTCCATTGAGAAAGGCTGTCTTTACATCCATCTGGTGTAGATTCCATCCCATGGAAGCGACAAGAGATATGATAGATCTGATGGAGGTATACCTTGCCACTGGAGCAAAGGTTTCATCATAATCTTCTCCCTGCTTTTGGAAGAACCCTCTGGCCATGAATCTTTCCTTATATTTATCCACGCTTCCGTCTGCTGCATGTTTGATCTTGTATACCCATTTTGAGGTTACCACTGATTTTTCTTTAGGTTTGGGTACAGTTTCCCATACTTCATTTTTCATAATGGACCGATGTTCTTCCGCCATAGCTTCTTTCCATTTCCCCTTTTGGACTGCTTCTTCAAATTTTGTAGGTTCTTCATCTAGAAGCTTTGTCATGTATGTTGCATAACTTGAGAATATTTTCGGTCTTTTACTCTTCCTCGATGTTCCTTCTGGAACCTTGAATCTTTCTGCATCTTGTAATGTGGCTTCAAGCCAAGTTGGTCATTTCTTGTTCTTTGGTATGATATATGGATCAATGTTCTCACATGGCACCATAGGATGATCAGGTTGATCCTTTTTGTTATTTGAATTTTCTGTGTTTTCTTCATTTGGTTCTTCAATTTCTTCTTCTTCTATAATTTCTTCAATAGATTTTCTGAAGGCCATCCTTTCATTGAACATTACATCTCTACTTACTTCTATTNCACTGTCGATTATCCACATATTATCTTCAATTGTCCCGGTAAGTATTGAGTAGTGTAAGAGACTGATTGTTTCACACATGTCTTCGGTTGACTGGTGCTTAGTCATGCCTTGATCCAAAACTTCAATTTCATCATTTACGTCTTATGAGAGAGCCAAGAGGTGCATTGAGTTAGGGTGCATATGAATATCTTCTCCTTGAGTGAGATGCTCCATCACAAGGTGTCAGATCTGAGAATTAGGGTTTTTGCAACTGCTTCTGCTAGTAACCCTAGCTACAGTGGTTTGGAAGCTGCTCCTGCTAGTAACCCTAGCAACAGCTCCTTAACGAGCTCAATGTCTAGCGACTATGCTTCCTTCCAACGTTTTAGGCTGACTGAAGGGGGTGTGGCCCCATAACCTGTTAGAATATAGAAGATTGTACTTGTTTTACCATTGATGATACCCTTGTCACCCAACCACAGGCCGAAGCTACCCTCCGAGCACCTTGACTTTGAATGAGAAGAGAATCCTAGTAGAAATCCAATAGACAAGAGAGACTAATGCACCAATCAAGAATAGAAACTAATCTGAACAGATGATCCCACCCAGAGGCTAGCGCACACCTTCCCAGAAACCTGTGCACAAGCTGCAACTACACCTGCGCAGATCCAGTTCTCTCTGCAACTACCGAGATGTGAATAATGAAAAATGGCACCCTGTATTTATAGTAATCTGGGCAGTTTAACTGGGGCCGACTTCTCCTTATGGGTATTAATAAATTCATATTAAATATATTTCTGCAGCCGACAACCTATCTAGGGTTTCCTTCATTTCTTTGCTTCCTTTCGGAGGATTCTAGTCTCGTCATAGGTCACAATAGNAGGTGCACTGAGTTAGGGCGCATCTGAATATCTTCTCCTTGAGTGAGATGCTCCATCACAAGGTGTCAGATCTGAGAATTAGGGTTTTTGCAACTGCTTTTGCTAGTAACCCTAGATGCAGTGCTTTGGAAGCTTCTCCTGCTAGTAACCCTAGCAACATCTCCTTAACAAGCTCAATGTCTAGTGACTATGCTTCCTTCCAGCGTTTTAGGCTGACTGAAGGGGGTGTGGGCCCATAACCTATTAGAATATAGAAGATTGTACTTGTTTTACCATTGACGATACCCTTGTCACCCAACCACAAGCCGAAGCTACCCTCCGAGCACCTTGACCTTGACTGAGAAGAGAATCCTAGTAGCAATCCAATAGCCAAGAGAGGCTAATACACCAAGCAAGAATAGAAACTAATCTGAACAGATGATCCCACCCAGAGGCTAGCGCACACCTTCCCAGAAACCTATGCACAAGCTGCAACTGCACCTGCACAGATCCAGTTCTCTCTGCAACTACTTAGATGTGAATAATGAAAAATGGCACCCTGTATTTATAGTAATCTGGGTAGTTTAACTGGGGCCGACTTCTCCTTCTGGGTATTAATAAATTCATATTAAATATATTTCTGCAGCCAACAACCTATCTAGGGTTTCCTTCATTTCTTTGCTTCCTTTCGGAGGATTCTAGTCTCGTCATAGGTCACAATAGAGGTTCATACCTCCCAAAGCTACCGTAATATTAATAGGGGTTACTAGTTTAAGGGAGTAAAAGGGCTTACACCCCTTGAGATTTAGTCGGCCTAACCTAGAAAAACAAGAATCATAACCCATTTGGAAAGGCACTAATCATTACTTGCATTGGTAAACATAATTTAGAGAGATATTGATCTTGTTCAAGTTTGAATCTTTTCTTGATGCTTTAAGCTTGGTAAAGCCTCTAGGGAATCTTGATTGGCCTAGTATAATTTGATATATAACTAAATAAAAGCTACAGTCATTAGGGTTGTAGAAAATTACTCTAWATCTTTGAATTTAACTTGCATTTCAACTGTGTAAATTTGCCAATAAGCCATTACTATCATTTTACCGCTTATTGGTGAACTTTTTGTTGGATTACTTGCCTATTTTTGTGGTTGAAACTTGCTGTTGTAGAAAATATTTTATACAACCACTTGGATGTTACAAACATACTCTGAAAAATTCATACAACATTCTGCTAATACCACTGAAGTTTGTGCTAAAGTATTATGAACTAATCTACTTGTTTTGTGCTTCATTTGTCAATAAATCTTTGATGCTTTTAGTGGTTAAATCTGCAGCAATTAGATTTATTCCTTGCTGATATATACTCTTGTTTACTGTTGTAGTTTGGGATAGCAAGCCTAACTTTCTTTTCCACTTAATATTTGAGCTTGTATACTTGTCTCTTCTTGTGTCTCGAGTAGGTACAACTATTTTCCGCAAGTACTCAAGTACTCAAGTACTCTCCCAAACTTATCGTCGTCTCGTGGATTGGGTCGGGATTTTGTCAACCTACAATTTGTGTGATAAAAAACATGAATACATAGTAAATCAATGAACAAGAATAATAAAGTAATGCAACAAATCAAGCACACAAATTTCCTATCTATCCTACCTACCTAACCTAATATAAGCTGTTCTAGAGAAGTCGAGTCTCTTCCCAATAATGGGGTTTGAGAAGGGATAAACTAATGGGAAATGGTAGTATCCTTCCCTATAGTGTAGATAAGTAAAAAGAATCATCAACAAAATTCTTCCCAACCTTTTAAAGGCCTTACCATAAACAATCAAAATACTTGTGCGTATTTGGTTTGCCCTTTATTTCGTCCCACATGAAAATCAATTTTCCTTGAAAATATTACTCTTACTTTGGAATCAATCAACTCTTTCCCTTATTGAGTATCTTTTATTTGTTCCAAAGAAAGATAATGGGACCTTATAAAAGTAATGTTCTTTTGATCATCTTTATGCAACTTTGTCTCACCTCCCTTTTTCGAAATTGTAATGGAACTCAGATCTTTGTCATTGTATTTATCTAGTTCTCTTTGGTAATCCTCCCTTATATGCCATATTATATCTTTGATATCTTCTTCTTGAGAAAAAGGGAGATCATATAGGTCAAAATCAGTTGGGGGATCTATGGGTTCCTTAGNCTGTTGTAGTTTGGGATAGCAAGCCTAACTTGCTTTTCCACTTAATATTTGAGCTTGTATACTTGTCTCTTCTTGTGTCTCGGGTAGGTACAACTATTTTCCGCAAGTACTCAAGTACTCAAGTACTCTCCCAAAGTTATCGTCGTCTCGTGGATTGGGTCGGGATTTTGTCAACCTACAGTTTGTGTGATAAAAAACATGAATACATAGTAAATCAATGAACAACAACAATAAAGTAATGCAACAAATCAAGCACACAAATTTCCTATCTATCCTACCTACCTAACCTAATATAAGTTGTTCTAGAGAAGTCGAGTCTCTTCCCAATAATGGGGTTTGAGAAGGGATAAACTAGTGGGAAATGGTAGTATCCTTCCCTATAGCGTAGATAAGTAAAAAGAACCATCAACAAAATTCTTCCCAACCTTTTAAAGGCCTTACCATAAACAATCAAAATACTCGTGCGTATTTGGTTTGCCCTTTATTTCGTCCCACATGAGAATCAATTTTCCTTGAAAATATTACTCTTACTTTGGAATCAATCAACTCTTTCCCTTATTGAGTATCTTTTAGTTGTTCCAAAGAAAGATAATGGGACCTTATAAAAGTAATGTTCTTTTGATCATCTTTATGCAACTTTGTCTCACCTCCCTTTTTCGAAATTGTAATGGAACTCATATCTTTGTCATTGTATTTATCAAGTTCTCTTTGGTAATCCTCCCTTATATGCCATATTATATCTTTGATATCTTCTTCTTGAGAAAAAGGGAGATCATATAGGTCAAAATCAGTCGGGGGATCTATGGGTTCCTTAGAATGGTCTTCTTCTAGGGATATGTTAGATTTATAATCGCTTTCAAGATTCTCCACATGGGTCCTCTTCTTCGGTTGATTGTATAAGATGTCATGGGATTCATCTCTTATTGGTATAGTGGAATAGGGTAGGTCCATCTGTAAATTACCACCCAATGTTGTAGCCCACTTCCTAGATAAGAACATCCCCCAATTGTTGGGAACATCAAGGGCCACAACATTCATTCCAATAACTATCTCAAGACATCTTGCAAGGTGAAATTCAAGGTCTTCTATCAAAATATATACCCAATAGATT
>JZKD02S2370118.1:25486-35720 GCA_000966675.3 Picea glauca
CTTGGAAATTCTGATTCGGATATTGATATATGTTACCTCCAGTGGAATGAGAGTTATTTTGATTGCTCCCTCTTCCTTGGTAACCTCTGCTTCTTCCTCTGCCTCTCCCTCTGCTAAAGGAGAATTGAGTTTTGAAATCATTGGAGATTGACTCATCTGTGAGATGCAGTCTGGTCTCATGTGTCACCAAAGAACCAATTAATTCTTCTGTTGAGAATCTTGATAGATCCTTGGATTCAAGGATTGTTGTTACAACCATTTCGAATTTATTTGGTAAACTTATGAGAATTTTCTCAACAATGCATTGATCAGTGATGGCTTCACCAGTCAATATGATTTGGTTCACGATGCCCATGACTCTGGTCATGAATTGATCCACATTTTCGGACTCTGTCATCCTTAGAGTCTCAAATTGCATCCTCAAGGTCTACAGTTTAACTGTTTTGACCCTTTCATTTCCTTGATAGGAAGATTTAAGAATATCCTAGGCCTATTTCGAAGTACCAGCGCTTGTGATTTTTGAGAAAATTGAGTCATCCACAGAATTCTCAATCTAGAATTTCTCTTTATTTTCTTTGTTCCTCAGTGTTTCCTGAGAAATTCGTTGTGGATTTGTCATGGAAGACAGGGATGTTGGATCTAGTTCCACATATCCAAGATCCACTGGTTCCCAATAGTCTTTTTCTTGCAAGAATGATCTCATCCAAAGAGACCAAAATTCGTAATTCTTTCCCAGAAGAATCGGACCCTGAGTTGGTCCTAAGTTGCTAGATGACGCCATAAAAAAAATTTCAGAAAAAACAGAGGGAAATGTCGTATTTACCTCCGATCGTCGAAACACCGATTTGTTTATGGATGAAGGGAGCATATCGGCCATGAATTGGCCTTTGTCTCCGTGCAATGTGACCATGCTCTTTAATGTTAAGGTGCTACAGGATTTTCTGGCTCTTTGTCTTTCAAATCGCCGAAATGCGAAAAAATTGCCTTTGGAACGGTCCAGATCTTGTGTGATCTGACAGTCCAGATCTTATCGGGATGCTGCAAATCGGGACTTTGTGAACCCTGATGATGAGTTATTTTGATTCCTCAATTCCCCGATATCTGATTTACCGATGGCACTATCCTTTCGGGACTTTTCCCGATTGCTTCGATTTGCGCCAGGTGTCCTCCTATGATGGATGGTCTTGATCCCTTCTCGTGATATCGAGACTTCAAATGCAATGGATGTATCATCATTAGGATCTGCTATTTTCTGAATCCCGTAATGTCGATGGAATTGATTCCTGCCACGCTTCCCAACAAATGGATGGCTTAAATCTACGTCAGTGATTTCACTGTGGAGATTCCCGATCCCACGATTTTGATGAGATGATGTCAGCTGGGCCCCATGATGGAGTTTACCTCCTATCGGGATTTCAGACTTCGGAGTTCCGAAATGCTCATGCTTCTTATCCTCAGGATTCATGATTTGTCGAATCCTGATGTGCCTATGGACTCTCCCCTATCGAGACTTTTCACGAGCCCTCGGATTTATACCACATGTCCCCAAAAGATGGACGGTCCACCTTGTTTCACGAGTTCATGACTTGTGACTCCAAATTTCTCTGACAACTTGAAACCATGATTGTCGAAATTCTGACGATTTCCTTGATGTCCTCCACGTGTCCAAACAAATGGACGGCTGTGATCTTATCGCTATTTCGGGAATCGCGATTTCACGAGTTTCAAACTCGTGTTGCGACGGTATTTCAAAACCACGAACATCGATATGTCGATTTGACGACACTTGGATCTGCTGCCACCTATCCTCTAAGATGGACGGCTGTGATCTTGTTGCGATATCGTGAATCGCAATTTCGCGAGTTTCTTCGTGGAGTGTCTTTTGTCAACGAGACCTCTGATATCCCAAACTCTGAAATGTCGATGGAGTGATGGCTTGGATCTGCTGCCACCTGTCCTCTGAGATGGATGGCTCATAGGTCCTCTCAAGATTTTGCGATATCGCGTATCGAAGTTTTTGGAGAGCAATCTCCTTTTCTCGTCCAACTCTCGATTCCCGATTTTGTGATGAGATAAGATCAATGGCTCACGATCTTTCTCGATCCAACAGTCCAGGATGGACGGTCCAGATGATGTCATGACTTCACAAGTCAAGAATTTCTCCTTGGCGCTCCAGAGGACTAAAGCTCATGCACCTTCTCGTTGATCCAACGGTTGTCGGTCCTCTGCGCAAGATCTAACGGCTTGAAATTCTTTCTCCTTTTCCATGCTTTCTTTGTCCCTTCTGAACTGGTTTCCCGCTCTGGATGCATTCACAGGATGAATCTTACGGCTTCAATGGTGGTTCTTTGCACCTAAGACGCGTTCTTTAGCCCTGTGGAAGAAAGATTCGTGAATCTTTCAAAGATTTGAAAGAAATACACGAATTCTTTGTTCACTGCTTCAATCTTTGACAGATTTTTGCGAATTTCAGAAAACTTTAAGCGATTCTGCCTTCTGCAAGAATCTTTAATGAATTTGAACAAATTCTTCGAGTTCTTTAAAATATCTTCCATTCTGCAGCTCTTCTTCGTAAATCTTGATGATTCTTGAAAAGATTACAAGAATCTTTACTATTTATTCTTTCTCGGTCTCTGCTTCCTTGATATTTTGAGTGTGGTACGCTCTGCTCCCTTGTGGAAGTTTTCTGCAAGGATCTTTCGAGAGTATTGCAGACAACTCTCCAAGCCTTGTGAAAATTCTGTGTCACGTGCTCTCAAGATCCGTGAAGCTCTGCACTGTGAGGATCATGTTGCTCTCCAGACTATGTGAAGAGGCTTACTATTGTAGATATGATACCATGATAAATTGTGAAGCAAAGAGAAATGAAGAGAGAAAAGAATAGAACATTATATTGGAATGTATGAAGAAGAGAAGTACTGAAGAAGTTATAATGCAATGGGATATGGCTGAGCTAAATAGGCTCAAGCTAAATAAGAATAGAAAGTACAGCTGGCCAGGATAGCTAGCAGTGTACAGTCAGACTGTTGAGGTTACATTATGTTTAACATATTTGATTTTATTCCCTATTTATTGATTATTTTAGTTTGAAATTTCGTTCCACGGTACTTTAAATCTTCAAATAACACCTATTGATGCCTAATGGATACCATTACAATTGTAATTATTAGTGTTTATTGTTGCATTCATTGGAGCAATAAATACTTATCATTTTGCATTCAAACATATAAACATTTATTTAGGTTTTATTTTGCATTCAAACTTATAAACATTCTTGTGTGTAAAAATTTCACAACTCTTGGAGTGCATATCTTGAAATAGTATAGTCCAATTATGTTATAAACTTGGGTTGAGAATTGTGAATGGATGTTCAAACTACCGATTCTCCTTTGTTACTTCGGTGTCGAGCTTGGGGTGGCACCCACATGATATGGTGCATGTGTCTAGGAGGAAACTCACTCTTAGGAGCTATTTCTCCAAGTTCATTAATTAACAAATTAGTATTATGTCATAAATCTTTATAATTGTAGAATTAATTATGTTCGTCATTTTTGTGTGTGAAGATTTTTTCTTTAAAAATGGGTATATTGTAAGTGAGATGTTAATGGTTTTTGGAAAGATAATTAATCATATATATTAGCATTGTTATAGTCGTCAATTTTGTTGAACAGTGCACACTTCAACCTCTCTTGTGTAAATTAAGATCCATCCATGTTAATTGTAAGGAAATGACTTTGTGGGTATCATTCATCATGTAGGAACCAAAAATAATAATTTGTAATTATCTTTGGGTAGAATTCTTTTATCTATGTTCTATTATGATCTCCCATGTATTGAAAAAATAATATGAGAATCATGTGTTGGAGTGATTAGTTGTGTAATTGGATGATAGCTTTAATATAAATCACACTTGTAGATAAATCTTTGTTGTAGCAATTTTGGTAAATCATTGTAAATGAAAGTTTATATCTACTACAAGTATAATGAATAATTATTATTCAATTGCATTACATGTGAAGATCAGTTATGAGGGAATGGGATAATGAGTTGGAATCACAGCAAGAAAATTCCAATTAGCAGAGAAAAAAATATTATGAAGTGCCCTCATAACCAAGTTAGATGGGTTCGTGTATGCTACATATAACTAGGTCAATTGGAAAAATTGGGTGAATTTAGGGAATTTGTATAAATTGGGATAGTTGGAACCATCAAGGAACTGAGGCTAATTTGGATAATTGGGATGATAGTGTAATTGTGAAAAATTGGGGTAAGTGGGGCTAATGGGGAAAACTTGGGCTACTTAGGCAAATTGAAAATATGGGAATAATGGGGAATAATTGGGTATTTGACATAATTGGTAAAAGAAAAGTTATTTAGACAAATTAGGCTAATTGGGCAATTGGTAAAATTGAGAAAAATGGTCACAATGAAAAATTTGGACTCACTAGAGCACTTAGAGTTGTAAATTGGGTGAATTGGATTAATTTGAGGTAATTAGGCAATTGGGATAGGAGAAATATTCCCTATGTAGGACCTATTTTTTTTATTTATGCATTGGGCATTATGCATGACTTATAAAGGTAATTGATATGGCAGTGTAACTATGTCTTTAGACCCCAAAAACATTGACCATGTTTGACCATCATTGACCATATGGACCATGTTTAACCATATTTAACTCACTAACCCATATTATTTTAGAATCATTTGAGAGTACTCCTAAGCTAATACTTATCATGTTGTATCAAATTAACAAGCAACGATAAAATTAACTCATGGCATGGGACCTTCTATCATACTTATTCAAGGTCTTTTACTCTCTTAAATATTAACAATGAAGTTTGAAATACTAAGAAACATAAGAATAAATGGTAATATAATACTTAACCAAGAAATCAACCTATTTAATTCATTGTTGGACTGACATATGATTAAATTTAATCTTGGCTCCATGCCCATCATTGATGATCTTTTCAATGAGCTCAAAGGTGCCTAATTCTCAACCAAACTTGATCTCTGCTTAGGTTATCACCAAATTTCCATGAGGCGGGTCAATATTCCCAAAAACAAATTCACACACATGAATGTCATTACAATTTCTTGGTAATTCCCTTTGGCCTTTACAATTCACCTTCCACCTTCCAAAGTCTCATGAACAACATATTTCAACCCTTTCTCCATAATTTTGTCCTCGTATTTTTTTATTACTTCTTGATCTACAATAAAACTTGGCACAACCATGTCACCCATCTGGATTAGGTCTTACAACTTCTTGTTAATCATCAAATATTTCTCAATAGGTCCAAATGTTCCTTTGGTGTCTTTGAAGTGGAATATTTGGGCCATATTGTTAGTCGTGATGGTGTACGTGTGGATCTGAGGAAAATTGTAGCAATTAAGGATTGGTCACATCCCAAAGCTATTAAAAATTTAAGCATTTTCCTAGTCTAAGTAGTTAGTACAAAAAGTTCATTATGAACTATGGTAATATTGCAGATCCTCTCACAATCTTTCTTAAAAAATGCTTTCAGTTGGAATGACATTGCAAATGAGGCCTTCTTGGATTTGAAGAATGTTATATGTAAAACCCTAGTACTCACTCTACCACACTTCACTAAGACCTTTGTCTTGGAATGTGACACATATGATAAAGTAATCAGAGAAATACTCAAGAAAGAGGGAAGATCGTCATCCCTTATTAGCAAATAATTCTATGAGAGGAATTTGGGGAAATCCACTTATAAAAAATGAAATTATGGCTATAATGCATGTGGTGGATATCTGGCATCCATTTCTACTTAATTGATGTTTCTATATTGAAATATATCATGATAGCTTAAAGTAATTCTTGGGGCAAAGGATTCCCCCCCTAAGCAACATAACTAGCTCACCAAAATGTTGGGACATGATTATGAGATAATTTATAAGAAGAGTGAGGGGAGTCTGGTAGGATGTGCTCTTTCTCAAAAGTATGAAGAGGAAGGGTCCCTCTTTTCACTCTCCTTCATAGTATCAAATTGGCTAAATAACATCTACAAAGAATGGTTGATATATCCTAATATCACTACCTGATACAACAAATTCAAATGGTATCCCATGCATATCAAGGTTATACTTGAAAAAAAGATGAGATTCACTATAAAGGGTTCATGTATTTGAACAAGTAGTCTACCTTTAAATCCATAGTGTTATCAGAAATGCATGCCTCTCCAACAACAAGACATTCTAACTTTCATAAAACAAATCAATTGATAAAATTTTCAAGTTTTTGAGAAGGAATGAAGTAGGACATTAACAGTTTGGTGGTAGATTGTGACCTTTTCCAATGAAATAAGATAGAAACAATGAAACCTCCAAGTGAACTACAACATTTACCAACTCTTATAGTTCTATGGATTGCATTTCTATGAACTTCATTGTGGCATGACCCAAATATGACAATATGTTCGTCATCATGGTTGTGGTTGACCACCTTTCCAAATATGCTCATTTTTATTCTCTACAACATCCCTATAAATCCTCTATGACTGCTCAAGTATTAATGGATAATATGTTTAAACTGAATGGTATGATACCACAAAGCACAATCTATGAGGATTTGATTAAATCCTAAGACATATGAGTTTAATTCTGCAGTTTTTATTTTCTTTGATTTTTATGGTTGATAAGCTACGAGAGTCATTTGAATCATTGAGAGAACTGTATGGTTGCAGGAATATTTCTAATGAAAGCAAAAGACGGTAACTAAATCTAGCCTCAATGTTGACTCTTGGAACATACTTCTTGAGTAAATTTCCTTTTTCTATACTTTATCATAGTTATCTTCATGATCCTGCATTTTTTTTCCAGTATCTCATAAGTTTATGAATTCCCTAGATGATAATTTAATGTTAATCAATTTAAGAAATTAAATTGGCCGACACCCTTTATGTATGAATGTGATAAGATATTGGTTAACAAGGTGAAGTCCCCGTAGTTAGTTGAATTTTTTCTATCAGTGATAGACTATCCATACTACCGAAGAGGTTTCCACATTTTTGTGTAAGAAAATTTAACAACTCTTGTAGTGCATATGTTGAAATAATAGAGTCCAATTATGTTATAAAATTGGGTTGAGAATTGTGAATGGATCTTCAATATAACAATTCACCTTCGTTACTTCATTGTCGAGCTTGGGGGTAGCACCTACATGAGATGGTGCTTATGGATAGTGTTGAGACCTAAGCCTACATCCTTGCCCCTCTTGCCTCATTTTCCCTATACCTTCTTGAAAATAATTCCCCTTATGGTTTGTTGAGTCAATTTCCCTCTCTAAATGACTTGGCTTCTATCATTTTATTTTTTGATTGAGTATTTTCACATTTTGTTTCTTTTTTTCTTGAAGGATAATTACATGTCGTGATTTGGTTCAGAATACTTTTCATCATGCTTTCCATTGATTAAGCTCACAACAGTTCAACCAAGCCTTTTTGTATGCACAAGGAACGCCTATGAACAAAACACAGCAATTCAGAGAAGTCATTTTCAGGCCCGGATTGTGAAAAGAGACAGGGTAAATTTTCAACGGTAAAGATCCAACATGATAATTAGATCAATGAATCTCGTACATTTGGGGTTCCAGAAAGGAGAAAGGTTTAATCTCAAAGTTACACAAACTTCACTTTGTGACTTCGGCGTCGAAACGTCTGATCTCATCTTTGTCGAAAACTCCCGAATGCCAAAATATCTGACCTCATCTTTGTCAAAAAATCTCAAATGTCGAAACATATGAGCCATGTAGCGTTCATCTATGATAACACATAGAATTCATCCATGGTGACACATGGAATCCATCGATCGCCGACACGTGGCACTCATTTTAGTCCATTTGGGTTATGTTATCTGCTCATTTATGGGTGACACGTGTCACTCTCTTTCAAGAGAACACATCAACAACAATGACATCATGTGGACATGTCAGGTCCAAGAGTTCGCCCCTTTGGGAGGTTTAACTTCAGTGAAATGATAGTTCTCTGGAGCCTCGAACTATCGGAACGTTGAAGTAGAGGAGCCCCAAACATCAAAGGGTCAAAAGATTGACATGTTATTTCTGAGAGATTATCATTTCGAGGGATTTCAATTCATAGCAAACGCATACCTCTGAATCCCCGAAGTACCAGAGCCCTAAAATATGTAAATTTTAAGCATGGCTTAATCTCGGGTTAATTAGTGATAAGAATTGGCTAATAAATTCACAAGTTTGGCCCTCTGGGAGGTATCCAAACTTTGCATTCAATAACTCTCGAACCTCTAAGAGCCAGAGATGTGTGGCATCCATCATCTGAGACGTGTGACAATCTTCTATCATAATGTGTGGCACTCTCTTATCATGACACGTGGCACTCATTTCAAACATATTTGGGTCTGTCATCTGTACTATTTCAAGTGACATGTGTCACCCTTATTTCTATGAAACATCATCAATATGATTTTAGGCCACCACGTCACTTCGAGAGATCATCCTCTGGGAGATTTTGATTTAAATAAAATGAAGATTCCTAAAGTACCGGAGCCCCGAAGTCATTGTTTGTAATACTAGCATGGCTGATTTTAGGGGCTAAATTTCTCTCGTGGGCTAATTTTCCATGGTTTTTCCAAAAACAAGATTCGCTATTTTAAAAATGATTCGCCCAAATTCTATAGGATAAAAATATTTTACCTTAAAAATCGCCAAACTTTTATAAAAACTATATAAAATCCTTAGAAATTTGAATATTTTTACAAAAATATCGCCAAACATTTATAGTTGGCATATGAAGGATAAGCAATATTCGCCAAGGTTTCTACATTTTAAAATAATTTTTCATCCTTAAAATCATCCCTGAATATCAGGCCGCCATGTCATATTTGAGAGATCGGCCTCTAGGAGATTTCCAAGCACAACATTCAGAAGCTCCAGAACCTCGAAGAGTCAAAGTTCCAAAGTCCTTAAATGATGAAGGTTAAAGTAATATCAAGTTAATTAGTGATAAATGTTGGTTAACAACTTCGGGGGTTCTGTTCTCTAGAGGATATGTATAATCTACGCTCTGAAGCCCCCTAAACGCCAGATTTCTAAAGTGGCTCACCCACATTTATTGCACATTTTGAAATGTTTAAAAGGGGGCGCTAAACTAGGAATGGATAAACTCCACGTCCAAACTGCGGAGAGAATATTAGTGACTCTGAAAAAAATCCAGATAACTTGCTTCTTTCCTCTAGGAGATAAGTAGGGGAAAAACACTGCCAACATATTCAATTATCTCCAGTGGCCTCCAACATCGCACATGCATGCTAGTGCTCGATACAGAACTTAGTTCTATCACTCCTATCCATCTTCTGTCAAATATCGGTTCACTCCAGCATGCGTATCAGTCTAACTTCAATGCTAGTAGCAGTTTTTAAACATTCAATTGAAAAACTCTTTTATTTTCAAGCATAAATAACTGTTCCTTTTTTTGGGTGTGATAAGAACCACTCCTTTTTCATTAATTCTAGATCAGATTATTCATTAACATACTTTATCAGTGGGTTTTATTTAAGTTAATAAGCTATTTTACAGCCGATGTGTAGAGTGAAACCTCAGTTCCACACTAGTCGAGGGCCTCCACATCTGTGATAAATAGACATTCTTTGTATGTTAGAAGGGCTCATTTTTTTGGAGAAAAATATCAATACAACAATTGGTTGGACTTGTTATGTGCATGGATTAAATCTCTCTACTTAGTGAATATAATATTGATGACAATGTGCTTTTGTTTGATTTCGTATGTATTTCTCTTATCTTGAATATAGTTTTGATTTGTGCAAAGTACGTTTATTTTCCTTCATATATTGTATAACCTATCTTTATTAATATGAAACATGTGAGAACAACTATGCTTTGATGAAGATTGGTTTTTATTGCAACCTGTGGGAGTAACTATGTTTTTGGTACATGTTTAATGCCTTTAAATGACATTTTAAGACTTAAACTTCTAGCAACGGATTGTTTATTGAATGGTTTTTTGTTTTTCTTTGTTTCTTACCTTTACTATCTCACTTGTTTGTCCTTAGTGTGCCACCAGCCAAGGACGACCCTAGTCCATGTCATTTTCCAACCAAACTATGCTCATCTCTTGGTAAACCAACCCTCTAGCTGACACATAAATAAAAAAAGCATCCATTCATAATGTGAGTTGGCCTAGATCTTCCCTTTATAAATCAAGTGCATACT
>JZKD02S2370120.1:15841-25999 GCA_000966675.3 Picea glauca
CACTTTAAGAATTGGTGTTGTAGTTATTAAACCTTTTAGTTTATCAAAATTGTCGTGACATTTTTGAGACCAAGTAAATTTTGTCCCTTTCTTCTGCAATGATGTAATATGATAAGCGATCTTCAAAAACCCTTCAATGAACCTCTGGTAATAACCAATGATCCCCATGAATGATTGTATGTATTCTACATATTTAGGTATAGGTCATTCGATAATTGATTTAATCTTTTGAGGGTCTACTACAATATTATCTTCTGATATCATATGTCCCAGATATTGCATCTTTATATAATATAAATTACATTTATCAAACTTAATGATCTCTTAGTGTTTTGTAATACTATTTTCAAATGTTTTTTGTGTTCTTCTTCAGTTTTTAAATAGATTTATATATCATCAATAAAAATCAGTACAAATTTGTAACATACCCCAAATTTCACTAATTTTTTTAAAAAAATTGATTAGGGGAAAACACTATAAATTGTCGAATATTCCGTGACATACAAAATACTCTTTATAAGTTTTCGTCACCATTTATGTTCTTACTTCTACTATCCAGGAAAACATACCATAGTCATCTCCCTTGTTTACTAGAGATCTAGTCTTCTTGCTACTGCATTCCAGTTTCTTACTATGATTATTATTATAAAGTTTGACTACAAAACAAAGTTGGGTTTTCATTGAACCGATACCACCTTACTCAAACATTATAGCAATATCCCCTTCATATTAACATAACCTATGCCATGCATACATATCCATATTATATAGGTCACCCATATAATCTATGTTATGCATAAACAATCCATAATATATAGATCACTCATATAACCTATGCTATGCATAAACAATCCAAATATATAGGTCGAGACTTGGATTAAGGCTTTGACTATACTATGTTTACCATTTTATATTATAGTCTACGTGCTAGGTTAAAATGTTCCCTACTAATCACATTCCATAATGGTAAGTTAGAGTAACATACGACATGTCGTATATTCTAAGTAGGAAGTTATACCAGTGGTCAATTATTACCAATCCAGCATTGGGTTACCTTTCCACTTAGAATTAACAATTTTTTAAATGAAAGTGAAGGTGGAATCCAGGTTAGAAATGCACCTTGGTAAATGTTTGGTCTTGTCATTAAATATAAGGCACACCCATTAATGGTGGACTAACCATCCTAGTACTCTCTAGGCCTGTCATTGTTTGAACTACCCATTGCGGCTTCGACACCTTGGAAAACCCACATGGAAAGGGTGGCGTGGCATACCTAACATTCCTCCCATCACTAAGAAGTTTGAGGTGCCATTACTCTTCCATAACTATTCTCTTGGGTCTCATTTTGCTTGGTCATTTCTCTGTTACCCTCATGTCCGACCTTGGCATTCGTCTCTGTTACGATACTCGACTCTGTTACGATGTTTGGCTATGTCATGGCATTCGTCTCTTTGAAGGATATCCACATGCACAGTGAGTAATATATACCCTCCTTTGACAATTTTGAAAGGGGTTCTTCTATTGTTTAGGGTGTTTTCCTTATGATGTTGCTCTTCCCATTAGTTTCTTTGCAAATATAGTATGCATCCAATGGGATTATCTCCTATGTATAAAAAACTTAGTGTTCTCTGTGGGATACTTCCTGTGTTTGTGCATTGTGTTTCTCTGTGGCAAAAGTCTTGGTAACATATACTGGATTATCTAGGGAATACCTCCATGTATATGTATCGTGCTTCTTTTTAGCATAGTTTTTCTGACATATATTGCATTCTTTATGGAATACCTCATGTATACATATCGTGTTTATTTGTAGCATAGTTTTGGTAACATATATTTCCTTCTCTGTGAATACTTCCTATATATGTATTGTGCTTCTTTGTAGCATAGTTTTGGTAACATATATTGCCTTCTCTATGAATACGTCCTCCATCTATGTATCATGCCTCTCTGTGGCATACGTGTTTTGTAACATATACTACATTCTCTGTGAATACTTCCACCATATACGTTTTTGGTATTATATATTGCATGCTCTGTGGGTTAGCTTCAGTGTATATCAGAAAGTCTCTGTGGGTCAACATATATATAAATATTTATTCACAACATTTGTTCTCTATGAAATCCTTCCTCCATCTACGTATCGTGCTTATCTGAAGTGTAAGTTATTGGTAAAATACATGGTGTTCTCTGAACACTTTGCTTGGGTGGCTTCTATCAGCATAAGGTGAGATATACCCGTAGTCTTATATGGAGCTAACGTGCCAGGAGGAATCCTAAATCATGATCCCTAGGTGAGGGTTGAAAAATAATGTATTCAAACGTTTTTTTCAGAAAAATATTTGGACCTAGTTGTAGTCCGTGAATACTCCTTGTATTATCTCCAGCATGTTTATTTCACATTCAAATTCATCTTAAATCAAAATCACTATTTATCCAACCCAATAACCATGGATAGATTACCAATGTATAAACGTTAATTTATTACCTCTATAACATTTATCTAGATACTTCTTTCCTTAACAAAATTTCTTCTATGATAATTTAGGTTAATTCATGAGGGTTGTTACCTCTACCATCGTTACTTTCTCATCTGTGTAAAAATAAAAGAAATTGGGTTTCATTTTGTGAAATTCTTATCTAGGATACGAATTTACCCTCACGACCATGAAATTCCTTCATAAATGAACAGGGATTTCCCCAAAGTCCGAATTTATTTTTATAATTCTCCCATAGCCTTTATTATTATCATTTTTCTTTCATAACGAGGAAATGACTTGCGGTTTATTATGTTCTTCCAAAACATATTTTTCCCTTAATGATTATAATACTGCGTTTTCCTCTATAACTCTATTATCTATATTTAGATATTTAAGATTTCTTAGAGAATATGTACAGGGACACTGAACAACATAGATTTTATTTATCACCCTTCTTTTCTTTAAATTGCTTATGTGAAATTTCATATATTGATGCGAAAATTAATGATGGCCCCCTTATTCTTTGCGAGGGTACCCATCATCTGGTCACAAATACACTCCTCCTTCTCCTGGATTATGGATAGATTTACTCACAAGGATAAAAGGAAATCTGATTTCATCGCGACCCAAGATAAGTTATGTCCTTGATTTATTTAGTTAATTTCATAATAATTTAATTTCTAGTGAAGTTACTACACCCTCACTTTAATTATATTGGTGGTTGGGAAGATCGGTGCACTCGGTTCAAGGAAAATTTTTACCATAAAAGGTATTTGAGTCCCTATGTCCTTCTTTAACCAACATACATGCATCCTTAGAGATTTATTTACAGCGCAAAAGGTTGTGGAATTTTTTGGTCAATGATACTCCAACTGTAATGTTTTGAACAATGATTGATTGAATATAATGGTTGTTTTTGCAAGACACTTTGAATCTATTGTATCACCATCTTTCTGTGGTAATAAAGAATGTATTTACACTGCTATTCTTTCTATATATTCTTTGCAGTGTTTGTCTATGTATAGATTTGCATAGTAATTCAAAATATATATATTCAATGGCCAATAGCCACATAAACATAGATCTACTATTTTTTTATGTATGATCACACACACACACACACACACACACACACACACACACACACACATAAAGATATGTGTGCAACCATCATATTTCAAATAAACAATATTTCCAATATCATTTAACTATTATAAACCATAGTATAACATGGTTATATATTCCCTTAATAACTAATTTCACTTATGTATACACAGTCAACATATTCCTAACAAAAAAAAAACATAAATACAATATTGACAAAGGAATACAAGTTGAGATACATATCTAAAAACTAATGCTTGAACACAAATGGATCAACCACATTCCACCCAACTGTAGAACATAACAACCAAGATCACTTGTTCTTATCACCCCCTAGTCGGACCATGAGTCCATAAGAGAAAATTGAATGATCCTCCTTAGCTATAGTCACCATCCATAGATCAGAAATTACTTTTCCTCACACTTACAGTGTTCGTAATGATTTTTTTTTTCCATTCCCAAAATATTAAGAAATGTCCTTCCTCCCACATATGTTTTAAATATATACATTCTTGTTCCTAGGTATTTCATTCCCTCCTTGGGGAAATTTGCATCTTTACAAATCCCTGATTTTTAGGGGCTTCTAGTGGTCAAATTCCAGTTATGCCACTTGTAAAAATCATCCTTGAGGTAACTAAAACTTTTTCCCCACTCGTGGAGTCATGGTCAACTATTTTTTACCTAGTTGTTCCACTTGTCTTCCGTCATTAAATTTGTTAAAAAAATTGTCTCATACATGTTTCCAATAAAGAAGGATAGTTGGGAAAGTAAAAAAAAATCCCAAATATCCAAATTTAGATTTTCCATAATTGGAAAATAATTTCCAAATTCAAATTTTCAAAAAACAGAAATCTATTTTCAAAATTCCATAGAGAATTTAACTGACTAAAATTTGACGATATTACATCCTCTCACCCTTGAGTAAAACATTGTCCTCAGTGTTTGTTCCTCTCTTGGAATAGGGTTGGATAAGATTTCAACATATCTTCTTCCAATTCCCAAGTTACCTCCTCAGGGCTAAAGTGTTTCCATTGCACATTTTCCTAGGCAATGGGTCTATTCCATAGTACTGTTTCTTTCTTGTCCAGAATGCACAGAGGTTCTACATGGAACTCACCTTCTGGTTCCACCTGAACCATGTTCCAATCAATGATGTGAGTAAGATCATGAATATGACGTTTGAGTAACGAAAAATGAAAAACATTATGAACTTTTAAATTTGGAGGAAGTGTTAGTTGATATGCCATAGGGTCGGATATGAGTTAAAATCTCAAAGGGGCCACAAAATCTTGGTGCCAACTTTGAACAACTTCCTAGCTTTAAAGAAATCCTTATTTATTTGAATTTTATATATACATGGTCCCCGATTTAAAATTCCTAATGTCTTCTTTTTAAATTTACATATCTTTTCTATTAGTCTTGGGCCTCTTTTAAGTTTTGTTGTACTCTTTTTACCATTCTCTCCATTTTCTGGAGCATTTCTAGTCCTACCATAATCTTGTCAACTAGATTTTACCAACTAATCGGAGTTGTGCATTTCCTCCCATATAATTCTTCGAAGGGACTCATCTTAGCTGATGTCTGATAACCGTTGTTGTAAGCAAATTAAACTAAGTGGAGGTACTCCTCCCACTTAGTTCGTTTCATCCTTACGTACATTCGCAGCATGTATTCGATAATATGGTTTGTTCGTTCTGTTTTCCCATCCATTTGTGGATGGTAGCTTTTGATGAAATTGAGGTTAGTATCCAATCCTCTAAACAATTCCTTCCAAAAAATTGACATGAATTTGACATCTCTATCGGAAATCTCTATCTTAGGAATTCCATGTAATCTAAATATTTCTTTCATGAAAATTTCAGAGATATTAATCACTTTATAAGTAGATTTCATAGGTATAAAATGCGCATATTTGCTTAGTTTATCAATTACTACCATGATCGAGTCATTTTGTCTTTGAGTCTTAGGAAAACTTGTGATGAATTCCATTGAGATAATCTCTGATTTCCATTCTGGTATAGTTAGAGGTTGTAATAGACCTGTTGGGTGTCGATGTTCAGTATTTACCTATTGACAATATAAACATTTAGACAAATAGTCAGTTGTTTCATTCTTCATGTTAGGCCAATAAAACAATTTTCTTAAGGCTGTTATAGTTTTTTGGTATCCTACATGACCAAAATACAGTCTTTTGTGCAGTTCGTCAAGAATTGTTGTCTTTAAATCAATAGAATTTGGTACATACAGTCAATTTTTTAACATTAACAACCCATTTTTGTCTAAAATTAGATCTATTCTATTTTTTTTTCCAGCATTTCCTTGCAGATATGTTGTTGTTTTCATGCAATTTCCGTCATTACTACTTGCTAATTTTATTCTCTGATCGATGTTGTTTTCTTCTTTGATGATGTTTATTTCATAGAGATCATTAGTCCTCTGACATAGTGCATCTATGACTTTGTTTTCCTTACCTTTCATATGTCGTACCTCGAAATCAAATTCACATAAAAAGGCCAGCCATCTTGCTTGCCTTGCGTTGATATCTGGTTGAATGAATAAATACTTTAGACCACTCTTGTCGATTAATAGTAGAAATTTTCTTCCCATTAAATAATGTCACCACATTTTTAAAGCATGAATTATGACTGCTAATTCCAAATCATGTGTCACATAACTTCTTTCATGTTCCTTCAGTTTAAGTGATTCATAACAGAGGAAATGTTCGTCTTGTCTAAATACTCTTCATAATCCATCTTTTATTGCATCCACTCAAACCGTAAAGTCTTTATGGGGATCTGCTAACTTTAGGATATGTGTTGTAGTCAACAAAAATTTTAATTTATCAAAGTTGTCCTGACACTTTTGTGACCAAGTGAATTTTTTTTTTTTTTTTTTTCTGTAGCGAGGTAATTGAGTATAAGATCTTGGAAAATCCTTCGATAAATCTCTGATAATAACTGGTAATTCCCATAATGATCGGATGTATGCTACATCTTTAAGGATAGGCCATTCCATAATCAATTTTATCTTTTCTGGATCGACAACAATACCATCTTCGGATATTGTGTGCACTAAGTACTATATCTTTCTTTGGTAGAAGTCACATTTATCAATCTTAGCATAAAACTTATGTTCCCTTAAATTGTGCAATACTATTTTCAGATGATCTGCATGTTCTTCTTCTGTTTTTGAGTAAATTAGAATATTATAGATAAAAACCAACACAAATTCATCTAGGTATTGGTTGAATATACTATTCATCAAGCACATAAATGTTGTTGGTGCATTACTAAGAATGAATAGGATTACGACAAAATCATAGTGTCCATAACGTGTTCTAAAGGTTGTTTTATTTACATCTTCATCTTTTATTCACACTTGGTGATAACTAGACCTTCAATCTAGTTTAGAAAATATCTCTGCTCCTCCAACTTGGTCAAAGAGATCATTAATTCTGGGTAAGGGATACTTATTCTTAATTGTCATTTTATTTAGTTGTCTATATTCAATACACAGTCTTAGAGTCCCACATTTCTTATTAACGAATAAAAATGGTGGTTCCGAAGATGAAACACTTGGTCTAATATATTCTTTGTCCAATATTTCTTGTAACTGAATTTTCAGTTATGTTAATTTGGATAGGCTCATCCTATAAGGTGCCTTAGATACCAAGGCAGATCTAGATGGTAGATTGATAGAGAAATATATCTGTCTCCTTGGAGGTAGTTCTCATATTTCATCTACAAACACATCTCTGAACCCACATATGATTGTAAATACTTCTATACTTGGTTTTATTTCTTCCCCTGTAAGGTTAGTTACCTGTACAACATAAATTTGGAAACATTTGTTCATACATTTCTTAAAATGCATGGATGATATTTGCCTAATCGAAAATGGTTTTCTGATCCCTTGTATTGTCCTAACTATGTTGTTTTCATCTCTGTACACAAATGACTTTTCGTAGCAGTTTAATATGACTTTATGTTTTTCTAACCAGTCCATTCCAATGATTAAATCATAAGATCCCAAAAGTAAAACGTTCATATTTAATTTTGTGCTTTGACCATCTATGTTTAGTTCATAATCAGAAATAAAATTTGTTACTTTTCTTTTGGTTCATGTTGCTAGAATTACTAACCAGGACTTGGCATGCTTTACTTTATTTAGTTTTTTAAATTCAACTAAAGTGGAAGTAATATAACTCAGACTAGCTCCTGGGTCAATTAGTATAGAGACATTGTGGCAATGAATTTTACCTTTGACTTCCACAATAGTGGATTAATGATCTGCATGTCTTCCATATAGAGTTGCATTGATTTTATGCATGCTTCCACATACATATCGGACCGTCAAAGCCTCTTGAAGATTATAGACTAAAATTCTTGTTGTGGGATTTAAGCGTGGACAATTCCTCCTCAAGTGAGGTTCTCTACATTCCCACCACTTCAATGGTTCTCTAGGATTGTCCCCAACCTTCTTGACTCTGAGGTTAGCTAGTCTATTTCCCCCTTAGGAATTCTATGTATTTGAATGGTAATGTTTCCTTTGGAAACCTTTCACCATATTACAAAAAGGGGTTGGTTGGAAGCCTTTCTTACGCTGATTCAATTTGTCTTGTTTCTTGTCCTTCCATGCTTTGAGAATTATGTATCTCTATTTGTATTGATCATAGTAGATACGATCCTTTCTAAACACTTCATTTAAATACTTTGGATTGTCAAATTCAATTCTGTCCTTGTATGAATTTGGTACACAACTCAAGAACCTTTGTATTTTCACTTTGTATTCATTGATGTATGGTACAAACCTTAACAAATCTAGAAATTTATTTATCAGGTCATCCATGGCCATTTGTGCTAGTCGTAGTTCATTGAATTCCTTAGTTTTTCTTTCATAATAAATTTTTGATAAGTACTGCTTCTTGAAAGAATTTTTAAAATATGACCATTCCATTCACTTTTATTTCAATCCCTTGGCTAATTTCAAGTCTTGCCACCAGATAGTAGCTTTTCCTTTTAAGTTGTAAATGGCCATTCCAACTTTCATATTACTAGAGTAGTTATACAACTGGAAATATTTCTTTATATCTAGTAACCATGATTCATCTTCCTCCCCAGTCTTTGATTCTCCATCAAAGGTGGAGGGTTTTATTTTCTTGAATTCACCTTCCAGGTGATCCACTTGTTTTCTTTTCCTTCCTGCAAATGCTTTGTTTTCTGTCATGTGTGTGTCTTAGGAAGAATGGGCATCTTTTTCGGTTTCATGACTAGAATTTTTAGAGGACTTTTTTCTGACCTCTTCCTCTTTTTCATTGTCCTTGGGAATAATATTTGTTACTATATTGCATAGCATCATTTTGTTTATTTCCAGTTGGTCCGCTTATGCTTTCTTTAGCTTTTCATCATCTGCTTTAAATACTTGTAGTTTCACGATAAGGTTTTTCATTGTTTCCAAAACCTAGGTGGTTGAAATCCCTTCATTGTTATGCTCAGGGTATTTAGGAACCTCTTGATCTAGATTCCCTTCAAGTTTGTTTTCTTCTTCATTATTTGCTGACATTTTTAGTATAGACTACTTGTTTTCAGTTTCTAACAGTAAATGTGTTTGTTATATTCTCTTCAAGGAACAAGATAAAAAATTGATTTTTGGTGTTTCCCTGAGGTCTAAGAGTTGTAACCTATATCTCTGGCACCATATGTAACATACCCCAAATTTCACTAAATTTTTTTAAACAATTGATTAGGGGAAAACACTATAAATTATCGAATCTGTAGTGACATACAAAATATACTTTATAATTTTTCTTCACCATTTATGTGTTTCATTCTACTATCCATGAAAACATACCCTAGTCGTCTCCCTTGTTTACTGGAGATCTAGTCTTCTTTCTACTGCATTCAAGTTTCTTACTATGATTATTGTTATAAAGTTTGACTACAAAACAAAGTTGGGTTTTCATCGAACCCATACTAACATTACGAAAATATTATAGCAACATCCCCTTCCTATTAACATAACCTATGCCATGCATAAATATCCATATTATATAGGTCACCCATAAAATCTAGGTTATGCATAAACAATCCATAATATATATATCACTCATATAACCTATGCTATGCATAAGCAATCCAAATATATAGGTCGAGACTTGGATTAAGGCTATGATTATACTATGTTTACGATTGCAGATTATAGTCTACGCGCTAGGGTAAAATTTTCCCTACTAAGAACATTCCATAGTGGTAAGTTAGAGTAACATACGACATGTTGTATAGTCTAAGTATGAATTAATACAAGTGGTAAGTTATTATCGATCCAACATTGGGTTACCTGTCCACTCAACATTAACAAGTTTTGAAATGGAAGTAAAGGTGGAAGCCACGATAGATATGCACCTTAGACAATGTTTGGTCTTGGCATTAAATCTAGGGCACATCCATTAATGATGGACTAACCATCCTATTACTCTCTAGGCTTGTCACTATTTGAACCACCCATTGAGGCTTCGACACCACAAACAACCCACATGGAAAATGTGGGGTGTCATACCTGATGTTCCTCCCATCACTAA